>WAAB01017524.1:454-48134 GCA_013389865.1 Piaya cayana
CACACTCTCCTGGGTAGAAAACTGGTTGGATGGCCGGGCCCAGAGAGTGGTGGTAAATGGAGTTAAATCCAGCTGGAGGCCAGTGACAAGTGGTGTTCCCCAGGGCTCAGTGCTGGGTCCAGCCCTGTTCAATGTCTTCATCAATGACCTGGATGAAGGCACTGAGTGCACCCTTAGCAAGTTTCCTGATGATACTAAGCTGGGTGGAAGTGTTGATCTGCTGGAGGGTAGGGAGGCTCTGCAAAGGGATCTGAACAGGCTGGGCTACTCGGCTGAGACCAATGGGCATGAGGTTTAACGCGACCAAATGCCGGGTCCTGCACTTGGGGCACAACAACCCTATGCAGAGCTACAGACTGGGAGAAGTCTGTCTAGAAAGCTGCCTGGAGAGGGATCTGGGAGTGTTGGTTGACAGCCAACTGAACATGAGCCAGCAGTGTGCCCAGGTGGCCAAGAAGGCCAATGGCATCCTGACTTGTATCAGAAATGGTGTGACCAGAGGTCCAGGGAGGTTATTCTCCCTCTGTACTCGGTCTGGTGAGACCGCTCCTTGAATCCTGTGTGCAGTTCTGGGCCCCTCAGCACAAGAAGGATGTTGAGGCTCTGGAGCTTGTCCAGAGAAGAGCAATGAAGCTGGTGAAGGGGCTGGAGAACAGGCCTCATGAGGAGCGGCTGAGAGAGCTGGGGTTGTTTAGGCTGGAGAAGAGGAGGCTGAGAGGAGACCTCATTGCTCTCTGTAACTACCTGAGGGGAGGTTGTAGAGAGGAGGGATCTGGCCTATTCTCCCAAGTGACAGGGGACAGGACAAGAGGAAATGGCCTCAAGCTCCACCAGGGGAGATTTAGGCTGAACATCAGGAGGAAGTTTTTCATGGAAAGGGTCATTGGGCATTGGAATAGGCTTCCCAGGGAGGTGGTTGATTTACCTTCCTTGGAGGTGTTTAAGGCACGGGTAGACGAGGTCCTGAGGGACATGGTTTAGTGTTTGATTGGAATGGTTGGACTCAATGATCCAGTGGGTCTCTTCCAACCTGGTGATTCTATGATTCTCTATCCACAGCCACTTTAATTGTTCTTTCCTTCTTATTTTCTGAATCCATCATGTCTTTCTTGAAGTCAAGAGGGGTAAGACCTGCACTCTGCTCAAAATGCATTTGCATCAAGAATTTCCATTCATGCTCTTTTCTAGCTCTTTGATGGATATGCTGAATAACACTGGTGCCAGCAGTAGTCTCCAGAGGATCTCTCATTAAGCCCCATCAGGCATATGGAGCAATATGTAGTCTTACAAAACCATCCTGGTTATCTCTGGATACACTATTTACCCCATATGCTCTGAACTCTGTCTTGAGTCTAGATTCATCATCTTCTCAGGACTGTAAGTCATCCATTGATTAGTAATTCCAGCAGCTATCTGACAGTCTTGCTGTTTGTAGTAATACATTATACACCTCAGGCAGCAGGTCTGCATGTTCACACCTGAGTTCCCTCCAGTGAATGCCATCTGGTCATAGGTCACTTTGTAACATCTTGTTAACAACAAAGCCAGACAATTCTCAAGCTTTCAAGCTCCTGGAATCAGTGTACATGTAATTTTGCCCTCACTCTGTCTCCTGGAACATGCCAAGTTGGTGGAATTGCAGGTAACCTAATTTTCTGTGTGCTTGTGCTCTCTATTTCTTCAACAATCCTTCCTTAGACACAAATAATGTCAGGCAAACCCTCCTTATAGGCCATGGCAGTCTGAACACAGTGCTTTTTCCCAGCTCAGAGATGACATATTCCTCTACTACCTTTCTCCTTTCCTTTACCAGCAGACAGATTTTGTTATGATGAGGGATAGCCATATTTTTCTGCTTGCTACCTCTTCTCCTGAAAGGTTACCTAGATATTTACCACCTAACTCTTCACATCATCTCCTTCCTCATTCACAGTTTGCAGCTCTGAATTTTATCCCTGGCTCCTCAGCCTCACACAAAACAGGGAATTTCAGTCAGTGCTACTGTGGAGACCACATCTTCCAATCTCCAGCTTGAGACATTAAAATTCTCCCAAGCAAGAGTGGCTTAGAGAAAAAATAGCTCGCAAAAGAGGTCCAATTGTTGCAGAAGGGTCTGCCTGATTATAAATGACTATTAGTGACAGCCCAGGCACTTGCAGACCTCCTGATAATTCTTGCTCTGACGCTGCTGGTGGAGGTCTGGCCTCACAGATACTCTCTCCATTCAGTACATTGCATCTCCTCTCAGATTTCCTTGGTATCTTGAAACACAACCTTGAGCCATGTTGTCCAAGATGTTCCTGATGGCAGCTTGAGATTCTTTACATTGTGTGAAGTCTCCCAGAAGAATGGCTTCTGGCCTTTTCAGCTCCATAGCTCTTAACATTAGGGATCATTTTCATGGGATTGCTAGCAAACCTTAGGAGAACAGCTATGATCTGAATGGGCTTAAATAGTAGACAAGGTTTAGCTCAATCTCCCTTTTTTAGAGAACACAGGGGGGCAGGACCTTCAAAGCTCTTGAAAAGGGGGAAGGTAATATTTTAAAAAACACATCTAAATGCCAAGCCTATCACTTCCATTTATTTCTGTGAGTTCCTCCTTACCCTTCAACAATAAGCTGCAGAAGGAAATTGCATCTCTGAGAAGTTGTCTGAGCTGTGCATGTTGTACAGTGCAACTGAGGAACCTTTGGAGTTATGGACAATAAGCTCATTCAGCAGGCTACAGAGGTGGAAACATAGAAGAGTTTGCAGGAACAGAAGAGAGGGCAATCTCGGAGAAAAGGTCAAAAGGCTGCCCACAGGACAACAAGGCAAATGCAGCAGAAGAATTAACTGAAGAGCCTTACCTCCTACTTTGTAAAAATACTGGCACAGGAAATGCATACTGACTTTGTGCTTAATAGACTCTAATGCTTTTATATATATATACACATATATATTTCTGGTCTATTTTACTTATTCTGGCTTACTGATGGAAAATATACTTGATCCTTTTCTACTGCTAAACTAAAACCAGATTTTCCTGCTAAGCTGCTACAGAATCCATGTGTTGCAGGAGGACTCTGTCATTCTACATGACCCTGCAGAAAGCACAAACTGTCAGAACACTAACTGTGGAGCTACAGATATACAAGACAGAAACCATCAGAGATGAAAAGGAAAGCTGGAACACCTAGCAGAAACACCTAGACAAGAACAAATCAGCTAGATCAAACAGTAGTGTTTACTTGTCCAGTAAGATAGTAAGCAAGTCTTAAGGCGTTACTGATCAGAAAGAAGCAATCTGGTGATTTATTGGCTGTGCTAAATATATATATCCATACACACTGGAAAAGGAATCATTGGTCTCTGCAGTAACTGTTTTCTTTGTGCTGTTTTTCTCTTTTCTCCTATTGATAAACTCACATTTGTTAATCTGAGCTTTCAAAGGGGAACATCTGCATCACTAAGCATCAGACAACTTTAACCCTTTTTGTGATTCTCTCACATTCTTTTGTTCTGGCCACTAAAAACTAAAACCAGCCATTGTTTTTGCAGTTAAGTCATGTCAAATAGCTCCCCTATGTTTTACACAAGACTCTCAGCTGAAGTAAAGCTATGTTTTTCTCTTGAAGGATGTAGAGAAATTATTTTCCTTATCATCAACTGCCTAAAATAACTCATTGCATTTTTCAAAACTGACAATCTATGTTCTCTCTCTTCCTGGGAGAAGGGAAGACGGTACCAGAGGGGAGGTTAAGTTTTCACTCCAATTTGATGTCCTTGAAACTTGCATTTGGAAAAAAAAAAAAAAAAGCAATTAAAGAAAACCTAGTGTTCTCCCACTGTCTTGTGACTCCAGGAGCTGGAACACTGGCTCGTATCTTGTGGCAGTTCTGAGCTACATTATGAACTACTCACTTATCAGCCCAGAAGCAGGCCACAATAGGCAGGGATTGTTACCTCACATTTCAGAAGGGATTGGGCCAGGAAAGTGTGATGTCTCTCAGGAAAGCATAGGAAGGTGTATTACTTGTGGTCAGCACATCAAATGCCTGGGCTGTACTGTCCTTACCATGCTACTGCTACACCTTCACTGTAGATCACTCTCCCTACACTAACTCTTACAAGTGCAGTCCACACACACACGGGATTTTGACATCTTGAGCCATATCTTTAGCTTTGAAATTTATTTGTTTTGCTTCACCCAAAGAATATCCAGAGCTGTCAGGAGTGATGGCACAGAGGGCTTCTCCTGACTAGGTTGGTTCAGTGTCACATTCCACTGTCACTGTCTCAAGCTGCTTTGCTGGCTGCCACAGTGACAGCAGGGCTGCCCACAGGCATCAGCTGCATCTATTGCTCAGATCCTCAGTGGCTTGAAGGAAAAACTTGTCTGCCACTCAAGGAGAGTTCACTTAGAGGGAAGACCAGTCTTCCCTTCTTTTTAGCAGCGGGTGCAAGATAAATTGACTACTTACTTACCGTTCTTTCATTTATGTACATTAAAGCATGAGTCTTTTTTCTTTATAAAGCTAAATGCATTCAAAACTGCTTAAAATCTAATTAGGTGAGTCTAGTTTTTTTTAAAAAACAACAACAACAACAACAAAAAAAGCCCTAGAGCTGTATTTGAAGGAGGAAGGAAACTCTGAACCAAAGGACTAATTCTTACTAGAGCTCTAGGGAAGAGGGTGTTTTGAAAAGGTCAAGTCACCTTGAGGGAGCAGTCACTTCCAAAAGAGCAGAGAGAGTATTTTCTTCATACTTGAACACTTGTTTTGCTGTTCAGAGTTGAGAACTGGGAGGTAAAAGGAAGGACAGAAAAGTTTAATTTTTTTCTTCTGACCTACAAATAAAATCAAGATATAAAATGAGATTTATTGCTGTTAAAATCTTGAAGGTTATTATCAAATTACTGGCTAAGGATTGCATTACTTTTGTTTAATAAATCATTTAGTTTTAAATATTGAATGTGTTTGGATAAAACTTCTCTTCTGCAGTATGCATATTGTACTTCCATGTGAATACAAAAGAAAAAGGAAGAAATGAGATATCACTCTCTGCACATGTACAAAACCCTAGATGAAATGCTGTTTGGCGACTAACTCAATCTCAGTTCTATTCCAGAAGCTGTTTAATCAAGGTCACAAGAACTGTTCCACTAAATAGGAAAAGCAAATGTGTCTTCATCACTCTCCAACATTATAAAGAAGGTAAAAATTATTAATCTGAACTAACACATTAAACCTTGTAACTGAGTCAAAAATAGCTGTGGGGCCTGAGTGTATCCCCAGCTCAGCCAAAGACGTGTTGGATTTTATCAGCAAATGAAAATCAGACCTTCTTTGAGGAGAAAAAAGCCTGAAAGCCCACACATAGCAATAATTTAAAATCAAGCTCCTAGCTTTTTGATTTAAATCATGATTAAACATGATGTTTTAAATCATCATGATAGATGCACTTCCCCTCTTGTCAGGACTCTCCTTATTAAAATGAGACATCTAAACTCTCAGTCAGAAAAGCTCAGCTATTAGTCAACACAGTTTTCCTGGAGAGAGGGGAAAGAAGTTTAATCTCACTTCCTCATCCCCCTTTTTTTCATCTAATTCAATTTTCTTCAATTGATTCTGGTTTTATCACAGATACTCAGCTGCTTTGTCATACAGAATGTGTCATCTGCAGCTAAAATCATGGTAAGCAGATCAGAGATTGTGCAGAACGTGTATTAAGAATGTATAATAAGAAAACCCAGATGAAGATCACACTTTGCCTAGGTTTTATAGGACCTGTGTCCATACAAAGCCTACTGCCCACTCAACCTTGCTTTTCTGGTTGCTATTTGCTGGTGTTCAGACCAAACAAAACCCAATATACATGTCCAGCCAACCATGAGACTTGTGGCAGAAGGTTCTCGCTGCAGTGTCCTTCCTCCTAGTGTTAGCCAGAAGATCCCTGGTGTGGCAGGAAGGGGTAACTGCTTCTCAGCTCACATCATCACTGCTTTGCACACCTATATCTTTGTTTAAGCAGATGTTCCACCAGTTCGTTATGTGTCGAGGCACAAGGTGATTTGTTTCACCCGGCAGCTCCTTCTAGCAGTCAAGCCTGTCTTGACCCTCTCTGCCTGATTTGGGGCATTACAATGCCTGGCCACAGACAACCAGTTTACAGCAAAACACAACCAGCCCACCTGAGGATCCAGGCCTATCTGCACAGCAACAACACAGCCTGAATTTCCATGGAAGCAGGGAGGGTGTTCCTTGGTTGCAGAGGCACTGCCATGGCCACATGCTGTCAACTTCTCTAGGCAAGTTGTTAGAACTGTAAGGATTTTTACCGTACTAAAATATTGCCTTAGTCCATGACAGACCATGACAGAAAACTCTTTCCTGCCCCTAGTTTACTCTAATAAAATGCCCTTCTAAGAAGGTTATCCTAAATACCATTAAATGTGCTACAGTCATCTGTTAATTCTTCTGAATAATTTTATATGTTTGTTAGCAACCAAACAAGGAAGCAAACTCTGTCAATTTTTCATAGAATCATAGAATCATAGAACAACTAATTGTTCATTTATTAGTTGTGCTTTGTCATGAAACTTCTGGTGTTTTCTTTTTTTTGCTGAAGGCCCAGTATGCTGGGTTTTTACTGCTTTTAAGTAACAAATAAGAAAACTCAAATTAAGAAACCCTGGAACTTGTATCTTTGTCATGTGTGTAGAGTATTGACATACTAGGACAGCATAAGGGTAATTGTCAGGGAGAACTGCACACATGACAGTGTCGGACAAGCAACCGCAGCATGCAATATCTTGAGTGTGGTAAGGCAAAACTGGGAGTTTTGTTAACAAGCAGAACATCATATAGAAATGGGACTGTCCCTCCCTGTAAAAATCATGGAAGATGGGCCAGACCTTGCTGGTTTAACTGCACAATCCTATCTGTTGCAGTAGGAAGTACTTTAACTACAAATCAAACTTCAGAAATTTAGAACGAGGATCAATCGCATTTCAGTTAAATAATTGTTTAGTTGGGATACCAATATGAATATCATGACATCAATAATGACCTGAGGATTCTTCTTATAAAAAGGAAATAAAAGTCACCTAACAATAAATGCTAGCAGAGCAGCACTTGCTTATTTTATTTATTTGTGTAAGAAAATTGTAGTATTAATATGTTGATTAATACTCATATAGTACTTTAGTATTACTAACATGAAACTACTGATGTAGTATTATTAAACTGATCAGTAAACAGAAGATAATTGCTTCTGGGGAGTAAGCCTAGATGTTTGTAAATACTGCCTCTCACAACAGGCTGCCGTGATAGTGTTGTATGGATTTGACATTTTCCTTTTCCTCTTTTTGTGCTTCCTTGCTGTTACTGACATTGACATTTTGCAGTCAGCTTTCTGTGCAGGCATCCCAAAGAACCTGCAGTGGACTGAAAGTTAATATTACCATTAGTTGCTGTTTCTTGGAGCATAGTGGGTTTTAGGATGCTAATGGGAGGGTCACATTCGTAGTATCCTGGGTTGCTTAACTCAGTCCCCTGTTGTGTCAGGCAATGCAGAGCAGATGTGTATTACAAACAGGACAGCAGGCTGCCTGTGCCATGTACACTCCACGTGCTTCAAAAAGCTAAAGGACACACCAGTTGGTTATACAAGGTGATCCTAAAAGACCATTACATTGTACAGAGCAGAGCAGAAGGAACATCAGAATCTTTCCACAAACCTGTCCTCTAGGGAAACTGTCTCCTGAACCAAGTCTCAGGATTGGTGTTAAGTCAGGTTGTGCTGCAAGTACGCACTAGAGCCATTCACAGAAATGTAAGGCTCATGCCATGTAAATCCTGTCTTTATTATGGTTAGCTCCAAGACTGCTGTTGGGAAATAGAAATATTATTCACATCTTTCTTCTATGATGAAGTTAAAATAGCACAGTTTTATGTGGATTTGTAAATAAACCATTATATCCTTCATGTGCTAACAATTCAAGGTTTCTTGAATCTGATACACTGGCAGTTTTCTCCTCTGCTGTACAAAAAATAGATATTCAGAAGAGAGCAGTCCCTAAGATCAGCACACTAAAAGCCACTCAGTCATGCCCACATTTACCTGCCTGGGCTGCCTGACAGCAGGGTGCTCATGAAGTTCAGCCCCCTCAATCCGAAAGTGTGAACACTTCATTCACTTCTCATTCTCATAAGTATTTGAGCAGATCATTCCCATGACTACATGCATGGAAAATTAAACAGAGTTTTGAGCACCTCCTTCAAAGCATACTCAAGAATACTTGTGCCTCATGTAAAGAACCACAAAGGATTCCCTGGCCTGTCGGTACAGGAACCACCAGTGACAATGTCATAGAACCATAGAATCATAGAATCACTAGGTTGGAAAGGACTCATTGGGTCATAAGGTCTCCATAAGCAATAAGGCTTTTCACTTTCAAAGGACCGTGTGTTTTAATTTTCCTGAAATACCACCCAGGAGAGAATTAGATAAAATCATGGAATGATTTGAGTTGGAAGGGACTTTAAATATCATCTCTTTCCAATCCCTCAGCGACAGGCAGGGCCACCTCCCACGGTGTCAGGTTGCTCAGAGCCTCCTCCAGCCTGGCCCTGAACATCTCCTGGGATGGGGCATCCACAACTTCTCTGGACAACCTGTGCCAGCATCTCTCCATGCTCGCACTGAAGAATTCCTTGCTAATATCTCATCTGAACCTGCCTCTTTCAGCATGAAACCATGCCTGGTCACCCTCTCCCTGCCCCTGCTGACGGAGAGCCTTCCCGTGGCTTTCTCATCGGTGCCCTTTGAGAACTGGGGGGCCGCAGGAAGGTGTGTTGGCTGGTGAACGAGGTGTGAGGCTCACTCCTTGTTTCAGCGCAGGGTCAACCTTCTCGAGGGACAGGGAAAAGCGGCGGTGGTCTTTCCGGCAGTGCCACCTGGTGTCCCCATGGGGGATGACACCGCGGAGGGGGTTGGCTGCTCGGGGAGGAGGTGAAATATTGTAGCGGTTCTGAGGATGCGGTTGGATGAGGTATCTTGCATGCAAGCTCGGGGTGATCGACGCAGGATGTATTTATTGACTGCGAAATGCATCCGCAGGGCTGAGTCAGCCCCAACATCTGTCAAGGTTATGGTACCTGGGACAGCTTTGTAGCCAGCCCTGCTGGGGCTGGGGCACTGGGAGGCCGAAGCACGGAGCAGATTTTGGTTACCTGCAGTCATCCCCTGCCACCTGTGTCAGGTCAAAGGATGGACCCCGTGTTGCCCAAACTTAGGTTACTCCACCCATCAACCCTGGACACCCTTCATCCACTACAGCTGCCACCCAGCCCACGTTAGGACAGATCTCAGGGCCTCCTCTGAGGACAGCAGGCCTGTCACACATCAGGGGACACATCTCTCCCCATCCTGAAATGGGGAAGGAAGCCAACTGAGTGTATGGTCCTGCTCCATCACATCTCTGCTGGCTGCAGCACGGTGCCTGAGCCTCTCTGACACTCAGGATCTGGGATGCCAGCATGAAAATCAAAGCAAGTCAACAAGCAGTGTTCCCACATGGAGCAAGAAAGAGGCCAGGTGAGCTGCAATCTTGTGAGGCATGTCTGTGACTGGAAAAGTTTGAGGTGGGAGCCAAGCGGGTCAGGCCTCCTAGTAACCCAGCAGCAACTGGTACCTGAGAAAAGAGGAAACACTACCAACAAACCTGAGCTTGGCATTCAGTGCCTTCTCAGGAAGACACATTTCTATCTCTCCTCTCCATTAGCAGCTCGGCACTTGCTCCCAACACCCTGCTTTCCCCCTTGGTAGACCCAACACTGACATTTCACAGGGAAATGCTGCAAAATAATATGTTGCACTATGACAGTCTGAGCCACTTCTTTGTAGAGCCACAGGTGACAGAGATAAAGGAAAAGTCATTGCAAGAGGGGTGAGGTTTGGCCTCACATGGCCAACAGCTCCCTCTAAGGAAATAAAGTAATATCTTTGAACTAGTGTAACACAGGCATTTCTGAGCCAAGTTAAGAAAAAAAAGACATGCAAGAAATCTACTGTTTTGTCCCCCTACAGAGAAAAATTGAAATTCAGGGTCTGAAAATTGGACTTTCAAAGTGGCAGAGTATTTGGATATTTCCATGCCAGGTGTTGAATTACTTAGCCTTTTTACCAAAGAAGGTGTCCTTAGCAAGAACATCTGCTTGAGTCTGCAAAGACCCTGGGAAGAAGAACTGCCAAGGATGATCTCCTCTGGCACTGTAGCAGTAGATTTGTCCAGGGACAGGTGAAATGTCCTCAGGAATCTGACTCCCTTCAAGCAAATGTGAAACACCATTATGGTGGCTTTTCACATGACTATAAATAAGAGTTCCTTCATGCAGTAGATGGCAAAGATGTACAGAACAGGTGCAGTACAGTCTCTGGCCACCCTGTACTGATGCTGGGGAGCACTTCAAAGACAAAATACTGCCTACAAGACTGAAGAGATAAGCCATCATAAACACACTTCAGGTTGACAGCACAGCAGTTGTATCTGTCTTCTCCACAAGCATAAAAATTTCTATAGCCTTGCAGTTTTCTTTAGGACCCAAATGGCTGTTGCTGCTTTTATAGAAAAACCTCCAGTTATCTTTCCCCTGTCCTCACCAGCACTCCCAGAGCTGATTTCCTGGCCAGCAAACTCTTTTTTTGCACTAAAGCAGAGACCTGGTGTCAGGTAGCTGTCAGGCATACCATTTGGACAGGTGGGAGAATTGATGCTGGAACAGCTACAAGCATGGGAGCATAGGCACACCCCAGTAACCCTGCCAGACAAAACAAGTTGGTTCTGCTATCACTACTATTATTCCATGATGCCACTGAACATTCGAATTGTTTGCAGTCTTCTGTGTCCTGGTGCTCCTAACAACTCCCACACTGTGGACCGGTGTTTCAAGCATTAAAGAGCCTGTAATCTGAATTTACATTTATTCTATTCTGATGACAGACAGCAGCTTCTGAGTAGGATTAAATTACATTACATTTGCTCTAAGCCCTTTTGCAATGCCCTAGCAGCATGCACAGGGATTTAGGACCCAGTAACTCATTATTCCTTCACACTTTGTTCCCTGTTACCCCATTAAAATACAAATCTCCCTGTGCCATTGGATGTGGCTTTAAGTAGTTTTGATAAGCAATCCTGGCACAACCTGGGTCACAGCTGCAACATTGAGTTTGGTATTTGTATGAACAAAGCAACACACAGTGGTGAGAACAGCATGTATGTACCCTCCCCCTCAGTGAGAGGGTGGTGTGGCAGTGATTTCTACCACACCTGGTAAGTTTTTTGACAGTCCTTCCTGCAGCAACAGTGAAAGACTGATCTTTCTCCTAGAAAATGATTCTCAAAAATTCATTCTAGCAAATGTTCTGAGCCGGGGAGGCCTTCCCAAAAGGTGAGCTCTTGTTCAAGAGTGCTTGCATCTGCTGTTTCCTTCAAAAATGCTTTCTAAGTTTAAGTGATGTGTTTAACAGCATTTCCTACTGTAATAACTAACACTGACCTGCTTCTGTAAGGTGCAAAAGATCTGTTTTTCTATGTGTCAGCCATGAGCCATATGGTGAAGTGCTGTCAGGTGCGCTGTGCCAGCAAGGGATAACCCTGGCAGCAGTTAAACTATGCTCTTGTTTCAAAAACTCCTTGCTTTCACTTGCATGTCTCCATCTCTGTGGAAAAATCATGTTTTGCTCCTACAGTAGTAGGATATCCCTCATAACAGGACTTGGCACTCCAGACCTTTTCACAGTAGTGGACGGCATGGCAAAGGATAAGTTCTAAGCAGGACTATCTCCTCCTGATGCCATATGCACCTGGGCATCACAAACATACAGAGAAAACAGATTCATGTCACCTTCACACCTCTTGGCCAGTATCTTCTCTGCCTCTACCAAACCCCCAAAAGCAACATCAATTTCCTTCCTAAGTGCTGCTGACAGTCACAACAGTCAGGCTGTCTCTGGGAAGTGTCCTTGTCCAGTAGGAACCAGCACACAACCCTGTTCTGCCTACCTCGGGGCAATCCTCCCCTTCTGAGGCAGGCTGACCCTGCCAAAACAAGAACAAGTCTTGACATTGTGTGCTATGGGGCACATTATAAACAGTCTGCAGTGACAACCAACATCCTGGAGGGCATCAGACTAGTTCCTTTGCTCATCCAGGTTATCCCTCTCCAGCCTCTCCTGGAATCTTCCTTTCATCATTTTTACTGCCCTTTCTTGTGAGTGACCATCCCATCCTGCATAAGCACCCTGTTGGACAGGTCTGAGGAAGGGTAGGATGAGGGTCTATTAGCCACAGGTGCCACAGCAAAGTGGCAGAGCCTCCCTTTGCTTTGGACCAATCCCAGTTGCCCCAGGCTATGTGTCAAGGCTTTGCTTCCTATTTAAAGAGTGGAGCCCAGATCAAAAAGCACTACTAAGCTTTGAAAGGAGCCCCCACGAGTGACAAACATCCCAGTAAAGCTGTCTTGCATGCCTGTCCCCCATGCCTAGACAACACAAGGGTCTGGGACCAGCTTCTCTGTAGGAAAGACTCATTTGAAGCTGGAGCAAGGTTTTTCAACCAACAAAAAGTGAAGTCCCTCTGTAACTTCACCCTCCAAGTGACCCACAACCTGCAGTGATGGTCAAGATATTGTTCCTGTGACCACAGCCCACCACCTGGATTCTTGGTCATGTTTTAGCTGTGGACTTTAATGCTAGTTATTGGGCTGGACAGTGTAGTTGTGACTTCTCAGACAAAAGAATGGGGGGAGGGGATTAATTCTAGGATTAAGTCTTTTTAGGAAAAAAATGGTCTTTTCTGATCAAAGTTTGAATCTTCTTCCATTATTAGGGGGTTTTTGTGTGTACTGCTCCCACTCCTGGAATGGATCTTCTTGGGTTTTTGTGGTCTTTGCACAAAATATATGGCTTGAAGAGAAAGGATGTATTTCTGCTGACTCTAGGAAAATGGCAAATGACCAAATGCATTAGCCAGGAACAGTGAATAAAAGCTTTAAATGCAAACAACTGTTAGCAGCAAATTTTAGTGCATTAATAATTTACACTCCACATAAAGTTTGATTTATTTAACGTGAGACTTTTGTGGTGTAGTTACAAAAGGTATACATGATCCTGGGGACAACGAATCTTGAGGCTATTACCTCTCCTGGGGAACCATGCTCTGACTGCCAAGTCTTTTGGTTTCATCACAGGTCTTGTATGGTTTGTGCAGTACCTTTCTCAACATACCAATAGCTGAACAGGGGAGCAGTGTGAGAACATTTCCTCATATGTGTTTAAAAAAAAAAAAAAGCCTACCTTAAGGCCTCATGAGGCCTACCCATGATGAAGAAATACCTGAAACTGATAAGTGTGCACATCAAAACACCCAGAAAGTATGCCAGCACAGAGGGAAAAGAAAAACATGACAATTATTTTCCAGTTCTCATGACCTTGGAAGACTTGCTGGATTATTACTTATGAACTGTCACTACCATCTCCAGGCTGCAGCTGCTGCACTGTGAGATGCCTCACTCTTTGCTGTCCCAAGAACTGCAGCAGCCAGTGTCCACTGAGGACACCTCTCCATCCAGAAGACACATGCTGGAGTCCCAGAAGAAACTGACTTCTCTGCAGGCAGTACACATGGAAAGGAAGATTGACAAAGCTGCCAAACAATCATGGAGCCTGCAGCAAAGCCCAGCAAACGGAGACATCTTTGCCTAGGCTTCTCCAAACCTGCTTTGTACAGCATGTTTCAATCTTCTGAACACACTGCCCCATTAACTCTTCCCAGACAGGAAAGCCATAGGACCGCTGACCTGCGTATCCAGGAGATCCAGAGCCCAGGAATGTTTCTCTCTGCCTGAAGCCATCAGAAAGCAACACACAGCATCTTGCCATTTAATGTAGCTTTTCGCGGACAGAATGCTACTGAACTTGCAAGTCAAACAAGCCATGTTAATTTATAGACGCCAGGTGTTTCTCCTGTGCCTGGACAGAAGGATACAGCCTCTCTCTAAGTCCGTTCAGATGGCAAAAATCTATTTTTAAAAAGACCGGTTACTCATTCTACTTTGATTTGCAACCTTAGCAATCTTCAGGTGAGATTTTTCCCTGCACAGTTTATATATTTATGTTAAACAAGATTGCATTCAAGACATTTGATTCATGAGATGAACAATAGTTGTCTCTACAGCTTTAACCAAGGCCAGAAACTTAAGAGATCAGGAAGATGTCAGTTTTTAATAATGAATTCATTAATCCTGAGTGTGGGTGGCATGGTAAAAACAAGATCTGCACATGGCTATTCAATAACAATGGTTTAAAAACATGTAGGGGAAAATGTCAGCCAGCAGAACACCAACATCTTTCCACCCCAGCCCTTGTTACCTGGCCTTCCATTCTTACCACTGTTGGAGAAAGTCCTGCTGGGGAAGGTAAGTTAGTTAAACTCTTTTTTCCTATTAATTACACAGAGAGAGCCTGGCTTTAACCTCAGTCATTTGTTTGAACAGTCTCCACAGAGCTTTGTGGTGTGTGATTCTGCTACACAGGCTACATGAAACCTTCCCACTGTTCATCTCACAGGCACACAGTAGCGCATATGCTTTCTGCAGAAGCACCCTCATAGTATGTAAGGTTAGGCTAATGCCAGGCTGCTGACAAATCATTGTAAACATGTACTTTGCAAATGTGTATGACTCGCATTGAGATCTTTGGCTTTCTTTGATGCCTGCCACAAGCAAGTATTTGGCTGTTTCTCTGTATAATGCTGAATGAGGAAGGAAAGCTAGGATTTGACCCCTGAAGCCCACAACACACAATTATGCACACACAATATAGGATCAAGTCTTGTATTGCATTGAAATGAATACAGTCAAAATGCTCCTTACATTTCTATTCTCCAATCATTTCCCCAGTCACTGGCCTGCTGCTCATTTTCTGGGGTAAATGCTCTATTGTCCTTCTAATGTATGCCTAGCACAGTAATCTCTTACGATCTGCTCCCACCTGTGTTAACATCCCCGCTCCACCAGGCCCTTCTCAAGGAAATGGAACAAGGCATGTGTTGGTTATTGCCGGTGGTAAGGACATTTTTGAAGAGCAAACAAATATGCAAAAATGAAACTATCTGGGAAAAACAGGTTGAGCAACCAGAGTTGAGAGGAGGGAAGAAGTTTTGATCCCAGAGCTGTGCACACACGGGGCCAAACCAGTGTGGCAGGAGAGACCAGGAGAGACCCCATCAATGGAGTGCTGTGGGAAGGCAAAGAGGGGAGGGCAGAGCATGGTAGGCAAAGGATGGGGACAGGGGATGTGGCTGTTGAAGACATGTGAGTAACAGTCACAAGTAATGGGGACATCTGGTGTGGACCAGCTCACGAAGAGGTGAAGCAACCCTTACACAGTTGGAAGAAGCCTCACGATGGGAAGACCAGGTATTCCCATGGACTTTTCCTGACACATTCTGGAAAAGCTCCTGGATGGAGAAAAAATTCCACTGCCATTTGTGCAGCATGTCTACCAGAGTAGAGGGATTATGGTACCATGAGCCAGTGAAAAGGGCAAGGGGTGGTGATGGAAAGTAGGGCCACCCACAGCCTAGTGATCACTCAGCAGGTCCACAGGAAGAAGCAGCTAAATATTCAGACAGAAGTCCAGCATGTTGGTCAGGGTCCAGGGTCAGCCCTGTGGCCAGGATAGGACATGGCACAACATAGTCTGGACAGGGACTCAGGACCTCAAAAGTAGCTGTGGCATGACAGAGGATGCCCCAGGTGGGGCTTCTTCCAGCTCCTTCTCACACACACTTTATCTGCTTCCCTGCAGCCTGATCCCAGGCATTACTGCACTGGGTCAGAGCTGGCTTTGAGGACAGGTAGCCAAACCCCAAGAAGAACAGGGATGAGGCTCAGG
The DNA here is from genome assembly GCA_013389865.1 of Piaya cayana. Taxonomy (NCBI): domain Eukaryota; kingdom Metazoa; phylum Chordata; class Aves; order Cuculiformes; family Coccyzidae; genus Piaya; species Piaya cayana. The sequence goes on from WAAB01017524.1 coordinate 16,399, forward strand.
CCTTTGACACACTGAAAGTGGATCAATAGAAACAAATCTTCGCAGCGAAAAAACAACTCCTTGTATTTTATTTCCTCATATAACCAGATGCCACAGAGGATGGGAGGCATAAGGGTTCAGGTACATCATTGGAGCTTGTGGAAGGCAGAGGTTGGGCACAGAGAGGCAAAGGGACTGTAGCTGGAAAGGCAAAAGTAATCTCTGCTTTTATTTGTCTGTGTCCCAGTCTTGATTCTCCTTAAGGAAAAGAAGAAGGAGGACCACGTCCTGGGCTGACATCCAGGATGATCTCCTTCCCCATGCTCTCCCAACCCCACTGGGACTGCTGCCCATTCACAGAGATGCTTTGAAGATGACTGCAGGCACCGTCTGAAGGCAGTCTGGTCTCAAGTTTTTTTATTTCAGATGAAAATAACACTCCAGGTGAAGAGATGGATGTGGATCTACAGGAGTAAATGCAAGCTTAGGAACTGTCTTTGTGTCATATGTCGCACAAAAGGGGAAATCAGGACTGCTTGTTACTACTATGCAAGAGGTTGGGAAACACTAATTCACACAAATTCAGCTCTTGTTAGAAATAGAGAGGTTTTCTCAACTGTTTTGCTATTTCTTTTCCACAGCAAATAGAAACCAAAAAAAAAAAAAGGCCTGTGTCATCCAGGATATACATGAGCCTGCCAAACAAATTGAATTACTCTGTGGCTAGAATTAAACCTGTACTTGGCAGGAAGGCTAGCAAATCAGCTACCATCCCTTTCCCCAACCAAAAAAAAAAAAAAAACCAGCCACCAAAAGCAGAGACTGGTCAACTGCTTCCACTTACTTCTTCTCAGAGCAATAGAGGAGAGAAAAGAGATCAGCTTAAAACTCATGATGGTCAGTCTTTCTTATACTTGATGAACCTGCACAAATACTTGTCACAGTGCTCTCAGGGTCATGCTCACTAAGACTTCCCTCTATGCAGTACAAGCAAAGAAGAGTCTCAAGGGTAATTAAAGACCAAATGGCCAAATTCAGGTTGCTCTGAGCTACCCTTTGGGAACCAAGGGCATAATGCTTGTCTTCTAAAGAGGATGCATTGTGAGAGGATTTTGTGAGGCTTTGTGACAATTATCTTACACCACAGAATACCTTCAGCCAGCTGCCCTGGAGACTCATCTTTCTACTGTGTGTAACAGTGGATGAAGGGATGAAGATATTATTTCTTCTGAAAGACCTGATGTTGACCACAGGAAATTTCATATTGTTGGTTGTAAACTTCAGTCTTCCTTTCCCTCCTACTCCACCAAAGTAAATAGTAATACTAACGCACCATAAACTCTTTGAGAGAAATATGCCTCATACCTTTGGATAATATGTATATACCAGATTGCTCACAAAGCTCAGGATGTGTCAGTTTCTACCACAAAAACAAAGAAAAGGCTGCCAAGGGAGGTGGTTGATTCACCTTCCCTGGAGGTGTTTAAGGCATGGGTGGACAAAGTGCTGAAGGTCATGGTTTAGTGTTTGATAGGAATGGTTGGACTTGATGATCTGGTGGGTCTCTTCCAACCTGTTATTCTATGATTCTATGAAAAAATCTTCAGTTGTGCAGCTCCCAAAGTCTTTAAACAACAAGGCTTGAAATTTGTGGCAAGGGAGACAACAAAACATCACAAAAAGGAGAGTCTTTCATGCTGCAGATATTCTGTACTATTCTGTGAGGAGAAACAGACATTTATGGTAATGGCTGGGGATTCAGCAGTTCCCTTTGCAAATATTGTGGTATTAATGTCTAGCCCTAGGATTTAGGAAACCCTGCAAGTCTGTTTGTTGTTAATGCCATTTTCCTGGAGGGTTTCATTTGTGGAGTTTAGTTAACTAAACATTTTCACTGTAAACCACTAGGGAAAGAGTTTAAGACATGTCCAGCAGATACTATGTGCCATAGTGGCAAAACACTAGAGGTGAGAAATTCCAGTGGGACTTTTTTGCTTAATCAAATTCAAGTATATGCTTATTGAAACAGTGACCAAAACTATATGGTTTGTGGCCACAGAACTGCTCTTTCTCTTGCTAGATTTAAAAGTAATAAATAAATGACCAGTGAATTGGTGAGGAAATTTCTGTTAAGGAAACTTTTCCAAGGCGAGTAGATTTTGCAGAAGAATTTGTTGGTGCAAACGCTATTTACATCCTTCCTCATGACTACTCATTCATAAAAAAGCCAGAGGCTTGACAAGTGACAATCTCATGGAAATTATAATACAGGTGAAAATCTGCCTTTCCAGCAATGTGAAGAACTTCACATTCATAATTACAACCACCTGTGTCATCATACATAGGTATGAGTATGAATGACTGTCTCTCAGTTGAATGGCTACACCCAGATAATGCTATTTTGCAGATCCTGTGGAAGCTGACCCCTTCACAGCCTGAGGCTAGAAGAACTATGATGAAAACTGCAACAGTCAGCTTAAGAGGGAAGGGTGTGTCCTTTGGCAAGCGGTGGCCAGGATCACCAAGATTTTTTGGTCAGATAATTTGAGGTTTCTATGTTAAAATAGGTAGTGTGATCACCCACTTCTCCTTGTGTCTGCTGAAGATTTTTCAGCACCAACAGACTCAGTTTTATCCCTGCCCTCTCAAGCACATAATTCCATATTTATATGTGGTACAAATATTAGTTCATCATCAGAAAGGCAAGAACATAAGTCAGATGGAGGCCAGCTCTATTTCTGGAGAGTAGAGATATTCATAAGCTCTGCTTATTTTTAGCAGAAGATGGTGGGTAAATCTGAGCCAGCGCATTTTTAATTCAATCTGTCCCTGGACAGTAACAGATGGTGCTTCCCTGTGCCAAGTACTAATGCACTTTACATTGGCAGTCACTGTCAGGACACAAAGCCTGCCAAGTCCCTGTTAAATTTGCTCATGCCAGGAAAATAGATAATAAACAGCTAGCCAGGGGCACAGTCACAAGTTTTAACTCTACCTCCAAAGTAGCACAGAAGCTGTACCAGTACAATGGTGCCAGCTGCTCTCCAGCCTGTTGCCATCAATGCAGCAAAGGAGGCTCCTGGACTAGAGGAAAAGGGTCTTGAAACCATGAGCACAGTTGTGTACCTAAAGGCAGAAGGAGATCCATCTGCTTCACAGGAACTAGCTGTGTGCTTAAAACTGGGCTTTCAGAGCACAGACAACTTGTGCCTAAAAGCTTAAACATCTGAACTAATGATAATTAATATGAACGTAAGTAATTCTAAGTATATATAAACATATACATATTACCTGGCAGGTTGATCCTATTGTTTAGCACTCCCTTGAGCACTGAACATACAAAATTCAGTCTTGCAGGTCTACTTCCTGTGAACTACCAATCCTACGTATGTTAAAGTCACCTCCATAAGGATATTCCACAGACTGTTCTTAAGAGCTCACACTGGTTTACGGATTATTGTATATATTCTTTGAATACAAGCATCCAAAACTCTTCAGCTGTAAAATTCCTGTTCCTTTCCACCAGCTGCCTCAGCGCTCGGGCTTCTTTCTTGGATTGCTCATAGCTTGGTATCCACATCTCTTGGAGAGAAGTCCAGCCAGGGTCTGAAGACAAAAACCAGAATGCCTCTGGTTTGGGGCATGTCAGATGGTTAACATGAGCCTTCCACCTCTGGGGCAGCCATCCCTGGAAAGAGAGAAAGAAAAGAATTATTCCTGAACCTTGGCAGACACAGAAGAAAACTGTTCTGCCATCAGTAAACTATCAAAGCCTGTCAGTGACATCTTCCTTCCCACTACAGATTCTAGCCACTTCCCTGTGGACGTCAGTGGGGAATCTCTCTCTAAAGTGCTCAGGACAAAGCCAGCCACATTGACAAGAGGGGTCAGAATCTCATATCAGGCCTGGCTGCATATGAGCAGCACCAGCCCACCAAAACTGACATTGTAAGGCAACTCTTTTTTCATTATTATATTCTGGTTTTATCTTAAATATGTAAAAAAATAATAAGATTTTTTAAGAAAAAAACAAAAACAAAAAAAAAAACCCAAAAAACAAGGCATGAATAATTTGACTAGGAGAGCAAACTAGTCTTAGTAGTCTTTTGACTAAAGAGCCACTAAAGGTTTGGGAAGGAATATCTGTATCTAATCAATTCTGCAACTTTCCATGGTTGTATTCCTAACTCAAAGAGAGGTTATCTGTCCAGATTTTTATCACTTTCAGATGAGAACAACTGGTTAAATGTAATAATTACCAGCTCGCATTCCCCATCACTTCAGTTCACCTTAGTAACTCCAAATGCTTTCTTTGTCTCCCTTCGGCTGGCTGACCATATAGTGTACTGCTCAGATTGTGACCAACTAAAATATGGCCTAATGGATACAGGACAGCTGTAAGGTTCTAGAGCCATTGATCATTTTCCTTACAGGACACAAGATGAGATTATTTTTTTGTTTCATGCCTGTAACTGAGTTTGTGGAGTTTAAAAAAAATGGCTACTGAAAGCCATTAACCTTAAAGCAATGTGGCAATTAAAAGGAGTATCCATCAACTCAGAAAGGTACACGGTGAGAGTTTTTAGGTTCAGCCTCATTCCAAGTAATGCTCTATTTATACCAGTTCAATCCACCACAGCCTGTAGCCCCAAGGGACTGAACAACTCATGACACCTTTGAAATGTCCTTCTGGTATCATGGTTGGCACTGTTGTAAGGCCACTGGGCCCTCAGGTCTGGGCTTTCAGCTAAGACAGCCACTTCTAGCTGATCTTTATCAGCATAATATCAAGAAGATCAGATCAGGAGGAACAGGTCTGCTTCTTCTCACAATTGTACAACCTGGCATAAAAATCAGTGTTTCAACATTTCTTCATTAAAAGTGGTCAAAGACAATGGCATATTGTCATTATGGGTTTGTATGTACTGACACATAAACAGACTCAAACAATCATACAGTATTTAAGTCAGGATCCAGTGATCACCTAGTCCAGTTTACTCTGCTGAACAGGTCTAATCATATCTAACTGCCTAGGGCAGCATTGAGTGGAAGTTTCAACACCTCCAAGGATACAGATCACACAGCCTCTCTGGACAATCTGTTTCCAAATGTTCCAAGTCATCTAAAGCAAACCAGCCAAGTAAGACTGCTTTCTGTACTCTGATAAAAACCTCCTCCCTGCACAATTCAAACCTCCTGCTGAAATGACCACCAGCTGAATGGTCAATGTGTATAAGCTCATGTACTGCAGCAGTATGAGGAACATATGCTTTGGCTGTGTACCCATGCCTTCTGCCAACACCTCTTAACATGAGAATGCACAAACCAATGGTATTGCAATAGCAGTGGTAGTAGTCTGTGCAGAAATCTGGTAACCAAACTTTCTGGGACAAATCTCAGCCCACAGCCATTTTAAATCCTATCTGATAGATAAGGGCAAAAGTCATAAGTACCTTTTCTTTTCTTCTTATGTTTTCCCACACTCTGTTACACACCATGCACTCAAAGGCATCAATGTAATTGTCCTGGGTGACATCTTGCACTCCCCATTTGCGTTCCTTCATTGCTGTAAGCAGCCTTGGGTTGGAAATATCCCCTTTCAGTTTCCATTGTAGGTAAGACTCATATTCTTGATCATTTGTATCTAGTGTTTTAATATAGTGGGCCAGCTCCCGGGGGTGAGAAAAACTGGACACAAGAATTGCACTCCTGTTACTAGGAAGCCAGTCGACAACACTGGGAGACCCAAAGTACACTGGTACCACTCCCAACTTCAGTGGCCGCCAGAGTTTTTCAGTGATGTAATCTTCACAGATAGCATTTTCAAAAGCAAGAATGAACTTGTACTGTGCCAGTACTTTATAGAAGTTCCCATCATCCATTGCAGTCGGATTTCTGAGATGCTGAGGAAGGTCTCTGTTATGCAGACACTCCCCATAAGAGTCTACTTCAATGTGGCACATCAGTTCACGCACGTAGCTGTCCCGGTCAGAAGGAGGGTTGCAGTCAGACTGCACATAGACAAGTGGTGCAAGCCTCTTCCTCAGGCTATTCTTAATCTGCAATGGGATCACGTGCCTCAGTGACTTCAGGACCTCTACACTTTCAAGGTATTGAGTGGTCAGGGGTAGATGAGAATTGCGGCTAAATGTTGCAGTGTGGTTGAATAAGGTGATTGTTGGTTCATGGAAGAGTTTGTAGTTGTTTTTTGGTGACTCTTCATGAAAAAGGGCCCAATCATGGTAGTCTTTACGAGGAAGTGGTAGGCTGTCTATACTGAAGTCAGTACCTAGACAAAAGCAAACAATGTTTACTCTGCCCCTACCTGTCATGCCACACTAACTACAATAACACAATAGCCTAGTCTTAATTTAGTATCACCTCTACAACCACTGCATTTATGACATTACAAGGCAGTATTGCAAAGGAAGTAATTCATGCAAAGACAGAGGAGTGTTAGAGTTTGACAGCAAAAAAAATCTAGAGAATGGGGATCAGCAGTTATACTAAAAATGGTTTTCTTTTGCTTCATGTCATTTTAAAGGTCTCTCATTTCAAAGGCTTGCTAGGAAGTTCATATTTTAATGCACTGAAATGTGACTAATAAGATGCTTAATAATCCCCTGGTTCTGTAAATAGGAGAACAAATAGTATTGGTTCTATCTATAATAGTTACATAGAAATTATTACTGCAGGGCTTAATTTGGTTATGGCAGCAAAACAACAAAAAGGATGCTAAAATACTAGACAGGATTAACAAAATTTGCAAGAATGACTTCAGGTCTTGGAAAGACATTGAACTATAAAGACTGGTTTTTTTAAAGCCACTAAATATTTGACTTTGTTTTCCACTGAATGGTAGTCCCAAGCCCTTAACACTAAAAGGACAAAGGACTGTGCCACTCACTGAAAAATGTTACTTGCTGCCTTTGGTTCTGATGTGTTACAGTGTTAAAAGAAGGTGAGGTAAACTGACATTGCCTCAAATTTTCACATGGAAGCTTGCAAGGCCTATATGATTTTGAAAATACTTTGCTCTAAGTGATGGCTGGAAGAGAAGTAGAAATGCATACAGACAGTAATGAAATTATGTGGATTGAAACCATACCATTTCAGTTCTGTTTCTCACAAAGATGTTCTCTCTTGAAAATAATATTGCAGGAAAAAGTAAATTGCAGTAAAGAATGAGACAAGAAAAGGGATGAAAGAGAACGAAAAAGGGACATTAAAATTATAAAACAAAGAGAATTAGGCAAAGAGAAACTTAAAGAGAAAAATGCATTGTGGATTAGAGCACTTCAGAATGAACTGATGCTAATATAACAATCAATCTCGGTCCAGCAATAAGACAAGAAGCTTCTAAGGATTAAAGGAAAGATAACATCAGCATGCTCCCTACTCTGTGAGATGAAAGAAATAAAGGAGCTTATGAGGGGATAAAGTGTAACAAGGCTACAATTATGAGCAATTTCAATTTCCAAACTATTCATTAGGAAATACTAGATAAGTGGTAATGTACAGAAAAGAAAGATGGATGATGACAGGAGAAGTCCTGCATCTTAGAAGACATCTTTTGTTCAGGACTAATAGTACAAAGACCCAAAGCCCCAGTGCAAAAAAGCTGCACATTCTCCTTGCTTAAGAACAACACCCCTGAGACTCTTAACAGCATGGCACTAGATCCAGCTTATGCTGACTCAGTTGTACTGGTAGCTCACTCTACACACAAACCTCTTGTGAAATATGTGACACTGAAAAGCCAGAGTTGGGAATCCCTCCCAAACACGGAGTGGATGCCATGTCTCATTTCTAAAGAGGAGATAGCAGCACTTAACAAAGTCATCACTTGTACCTTGGTGGCTTCCCAGGCAAGGACAGTAAGTCAGGACAAGTTGCAAAAAATCAGTGCTCCTAGAAAGGCAGTTCTGCTGGAAAACATCTGTACCTCATATTTTTGCATAATATTTTTACTAAGCTTTGGATCATTTTTCTCTTGACTAGCTCACTGACCAAGAGGAAAACCATGGCAGGTTTTTTGGGGTTTTTTTTTTGAAAGTGAAAATATGCCCTGATCCAGCCTTAGCAGGGAGATGTAGGTGTTAAAGTTTTCATACAGCAGGCCATTTAGAGGGAAATTCTGGAATAGCAAAATGTGCCTTTTTGCACCCTCAGTGCATCAAGCTGAGAGAGATTGTGTCTTGATGTAGCTTTGTGTCATTTATTGTGATTTAAAAATAAATAACATTTTTGCACATTCTGATACTTGTCGTTACACAGTTCATAGTCAACATCACAACAAAAGAAAAAAACAACTACAGGGAGAGTGTTTTGGCCAGTATAACTAGTCCTTAGCATAAGTAAGTAAATCATGTCCACAGTAATAGTCTTTCTAATGCTGAAACAAACAGAATACCAAAGACTAAAACTACTAGACATTACAGCTTTCATGTGATGCAAACCCAGCTTTCCTTGTCTTTAATTGGGTCAGCTTCGTATTCCTTGCTGTTACACCTTCTCTTTCATGCTTGACCACTATGTTACCAACTGACAAAGCTGACCTACTTGGAGCTCTGAAAAAAATAGTAACAAGAAGTTTGTGGTTCACTGCTAACAACCATATGACATGCCCTTCTTTCCAGCATTTCCAGCTCACCTGTATCCTGAGTGACTGAATGAGATTCAGGGCTCTGGTTTTGATTTATTTTGTTTCTAGACAAAGGGGCTGAACCCACTAGTCACAGAAAAGAATTTGTCTTTATTTTTCCACCTAAAATTCATTTTTCCTCTGAAAAGCAACTGTGTGAGGAAAATACCAAAATTAACAAAATAAGGCCTACTTTTACATGATGTGCCTTCTGTGTTTTGTAGATTCACTTTAGACTACACGTAGCAGGAATTTTCTGAGGGAAAAGAGACAGAGCAGCTTAAAAGGCTGCACAAGCTGCTGCTCTCTTTGCAGAAGTTTCTTTCACTACTTTCCATTTACAGTCTGCTGGCAATTCTTCAGCACATGAGGCAAGGGAGTTGCAGTTACCAGTGATGGAATTATTTTAAGACAAAAGATTAAACAAGGCCTTGCAGGACCTCTGCTAGGGGTGACAAAACAAAAAACTGGAAAAAGCTGGCTTGATCTCAGACTGTCTTTCCTGACTTGGCAGCTATGGGAAATGATCTTTTCTCCCATAAACAGGGAGCACATGTGAATGGAAAGCAGCATGGAACAATGCAACAGCCACCCACAGACATTCATGGTCACTTTTCAGGTTCCTTTTACAGAGAATATGCATATCTGGATCTCTGCTGATTGGTATTCAGCACTAGGCAAGGTTTAGCACAATGACCTGCCTTGGTTTCCTGCTCTCATTAATTGCCACCTAGAATATTTAAAATCTAAAGGAAAATAATTGAGCAAGAAGGAAAAGTTACTCCTTTAAAAAGAAACGGATCCTTACCATAAAACAGAAATGCTCTCGTCTTCTGATTGTGCTGGTAGGTCTTGTTGATAGTAAAGAAGCAAACGTCCTCTCCGCACTGGCCCAATCTCCCTGTCTCTCCAGTGAGGGGAGACCACCAAAGCAGGATGGGGTAGTGATTCATACTAGATTCTGTCTTCAAGGTGCTGTGAAGTTCCTGCTTCTTGAACTGAAAAGCATGTCTCTCTACAGGCTTTAATGGGCCACTGTGTAAACTGGAGATTACTGCCACCTTATGCTCTGAATTGCCCAGTTTAGTGACAACCTTCAGGAAAATAAACATACATATCACAGCACATCACCATTTAAGCACCAAGCACTAAGTCTGCAAGTGAAGTTTCTGTTATTCAAAGTGGGTGCATTTCACTGACTGCAGCCACCATCCAGGTGATCTTACATAAGAAGAGCAAAAAGCTATAATCTGAATTTGTAAAGAGGTGTCAGGACATAGATTTCTGTACTGGTAGATGGCCACATCATGTATGATTTTAACAACATAATTTCTGCTTTCCCCCTAAAAAAAAAAAAAAGCACAGTAAAAAAGGGCAGCCCTTCAGTAGCCTCAAAAAACCCATCTGCGTGCAGAGAAGTGAAAAACCTACAAGTATGAACCATCATTTACAGATCTAAAACCCTATAAACAACCTTAAAAACCCTCAACCCAAAATCTAGGGTGTTTCTTTCACCCACGAAGCCACCACTTTTTTTCTCCAGGTTGTATCTGCCATAAAAGCAGAGGTGCAGAGAAGTCTGTTGAATGATGGGACAGAAATGGTGCCAGCCAGTACTGAACAAACAGCTTTTTGTGCCTGCATCTTCACAGGTAGTACATAATGCCACCCCATGAACAGCGGGAAGAATGATGGGACCATTCAAACCCAACAGATAACTTTGGCCACAGCACTTTCACTTGTTGAATGGCTCTGAAGGATGATGCTGCTTATATTACTTTGTTTGGAACTCTGGAAACATTTATCTTCCCTGATAGTTTTACTGCCTGCATACATTTTGCTGTTACTGTGTAATTCACTCTCACTATGTAGCAAAATACACTGTAGCTAAACTGAATAGGCTCTGTGCAACAGGGGATACGAGGACAGCACACACAGGACGCTGGGAAGTACAGTTGTACAGAAAAATACAGAAAATGCTCCTGCATCGGCAAATGGACTAGATACTTGCTGCAAAGTATATGTCTAATAGTTTGACGAGATAGAATTGCAGCAATATAATTGAAATAAGTCTAGAACTAACTTATGTCCAGGTTTCTCCAGGAACATGGTCCTTCTTTGCTTCCAGATTTTGCCCTGGCAGAATTTAAGGAGCCTCTATCTTTATGCAGAATTTCTAGTAGATGTCTCCAAACTCCTAGGGGTTGACACACTCCAACTACATCAACAGCTTGAGCAGGGCATCAAACATCACCATCCAGTAAGCATCCCCAGAAAAAAATCCCAGCTAGGCACAGAGAAGCTATAGCCAGTTTTGTTGTAGAGGTGCAGTAGTATCACAAACCCTCTCAATAAAGGTCTTAAAGACTTGCTGGCATCGTTCCTGTGCTAGGGTAGCTATATCATCTTTGGATGCCTTGTTCAGGGGAAGAGAACTGAAAGTGACCGCTGAGCATCAGTGGCCGCCCCCAAGAAACAGACACAATTTGGAGTAGGCAGCTAGCCTGGGAGAACTTCAGAGGTCTTCCTGCTGGTTCCACTGGGAGTTACCTGAGGTACCCGTTTGAACCACAGCTTTAATTCAGAGCACAGCTCAAGCAGAAAGATATCTCTGAGGCAGATCCTGGCCATCTCATGACAGAGGTCTCCTACACTCCCATGACTGCCAGCCAAGGCTGACTCAGTTTGTCTGCAAGTTGTCCACTTCTAACAAGAATACAGGATAACCTGCCCCAGCCATAAATTAATATGCCTCCACACTGATTTTTCACTCAAGTGGTTTTTTTACTGACAAGCTACTGGTCTTCCCAATGCTACAAATGGCCTTTGAGGCAAGACCGATGGACAGATTTCCATCTTCACTTACTCATGTGCTCAGATTTCCCTGGTCTGCCTGCCCCATTTGTATCAAATGGGTCCAGCTTTGCCTCGTTGCCTAATGAATTAATTCAAATACATGATCAGAGGAGGCAATACTGGATGGAGGTAAGGCAAAAGGGCATTGTGTGGTACACCGCTCCTGAAAAATTAGTCCAGGAGCTGAGGAGTTATGCTAGAAAGGTGTTTTCTGTCAGCTGAAGTCAGCTATTACCACCAAGCCAGTGCTGCTGATAGAGTTTCTTAAACACTTGTCTACACAGACTTGCATGGAAACACCTGTTGCCTTCAGTGCTTTCGCTCATTTGTCTGAATTGTGTCATACTTTGAGAGTGATCTCACGCATACCTCTTTCCATTGCCCCCATACCTGCAGTGTCATGACAACGAAAAAAACAGCTGCAAAGCAAAAGCAAGATGCCCATAGTTTCTTCCTCCTCATCTTCATCATGCTGCATTGCCAGGTCTGACAGAATAGTTGGAGCTAGGCCTCAGGAAGGCCAGCTTGACTAAAGTCTTAGCATTTGATGCAGGGCTTCTCCATTCCATTTTTACTCCTCTTCATGGTGATCGCTGCTGAGAAAGGGTACAACATGAATAAAGATTTCTCCTAAAGCTCAGTAGTTACCTTGAGTCTACCTGTAGCTTTCTGTAGGTGCCAAAGCCACATTTTGAGCCATGTACCCAGAAAGCAGCCTGCACAAAACTGCACTCTCATGCACATCCCCAGACATCTACTCTCCCTCTGGTCATCCCAGCCCAGTCCTGTGTGGGACAGACAGCCATTTTCCTGAGATTAAGACATCAAATTGTGCAGCTTTTCTGCATTCACAAACAGGTGATTGATAAAAGACTGCCCCTCCCTGGGCAAGCCCTGAAAATGCTTGGAGGAGGCACACAACCATCTATCCCTATGACTTACTACACTGAAGTCTTCTGGGACTTCTGTTTACCAACATATATAGCCTGAAGCATAAGAAAAAGGAAAAGGGGGGAAAAAAAAGAAGAAAAAAAAGCAAACAAAGGGTGAGAGAAACATAAAACTCTGCCTCTCAAGGCAGAAAAGTTTCAAAATGTGGGTATTCTGAAAGCAGAAATACACACAAAAATAATGTTTAATAAATTGCTATTTTAAAACTCAGCTTTCAGAGATTCTCCTGTTGTTTAGGCTGGTTTTCTGTAAGAGGAAGGTGCATGTGCCTGTATTATCTCCACATGCACACACCTGCCAGCTTTCCCTCATCCTAACCCCATTCACAAAGTTCTAAAATCCTGACAGAGAGCTATGGATCCCAAAACTACTACCTGGCACAGTGTAATACTACCTGAGTGGCACTGGCAGCTAGAGAAAAAAAAATGATCCTATTTCTGCTTTCACTGTGGTATGCATTCATCCATTCCCACAGACCATCCGAAAAGCCTCTTCAGTAAAACCTCATACAAAATGACACTGTTGTGAGTTCTGCTTTGCATGGGACAGCTGCTTTTGAAGGCTCTGTGTGGGCACAAAAGCGCAAGGCTTGTTCCCAACAGGCTGCCAGCGGGTCCCTTCTCAAATCAGGTAGGATCTTTCATTAAACCTCTGCATCATCTGTCCCTCCTGCACTATAGCCGAAACGGGGCACCAGAAGAGGGAGGGGATAAAATCTGCTGGCAGCTGTGTCGGTGAAAATGTACCCAAGGAGCAGCAGAGCATATTTAATAACACACATCTTACCCTTATCATGGCAAAACGACTGTAATGACCTGCCGACCCCTGCCCTGGCAAAGGAGTCTTATTTTCGGGTGTTCTTCCAGAAAGGGGAAGTACCAGGCCCGGCGCTGCGAGCCGCCAACTCCAACCCCGCCGGCAAAGACGACCCCGCAGCGCCTGCCCAACTCGGCCAGGCCGAACGGAGGCCTCTGGGGGCTTGAAGGAATAAGGATAAATCACCCACCCCCTTCCCCCTCCCCATCCCAGCCCCCCGGCGGCTGTCCCGCAGATCTTCCCAAACTTCCTACCGGGTCTCCCCGTCTCCTCTCCGTCCCGCCCGGGGCTGCGTGGTCCCTCCCCGCCGCCCCTGCTCCCCTCGCCCGGGTACCCACCCCGGCAAAACCCCTCCCTCCGCCCGGCTCGGGAGCGGGGGCCCCGCGCCTCCCTCCACCCATCACCCCGCCGCGGGCCGGGGGCAGAACCGCCGCGGGGCAGTCCTTGCACGGCCTCAAAACCACACCTGTCCCGCATTTCCAAAGGTGCTGGCGTAATTGCGCTTTTCTTGCCGTTTTGTTGCTTTGTTTGGGGCTGGGGTTGGTTGTTTGTTTTTTGTGGGTTTTTGTTATTTAGCCGGTGAGGGCTCAGATTGACTGCATCCAACCAGAGGGCTGTCGGAAAAAGAAACGCGTCATGGAAGCTGGGACGCCTGAAGAGCTGGCTCCGGCTCGCGGGCATCGCATCCCTCCTTCCTCGGGCGCAAAGCTGCGGAGAGCATCCCAGCTTGAGACGGTGCCCTGCTCCCAGCCTTGCCGAGGTGTCCCCGCAGGACTCTGCGTAGAGACCAGGAAAACGGTGCTGCCTGCCAGCCTGGCTGGGCCCCTCTTCATGGAGTTTACGGCATTTGCTATTTTTACTTTTTTTTTTTTTTTAATTTTTTTTACTTTCTGAAAGACTGTTGTGCGGGCTCAGGGCAGAGTCCGTATTTATCCAACCAGTGCAGACAGATCAACCTTATGTGTCTGTATTTGTAACACATCTGTCTCATACATACACCTTGGTGTTAACACAGAGATATCTAGGTGCCTACACTCTTCTTCATATGTACTTGTATTTATACACAAACACTCGAAAGCACCTTACCTGCAGCTTGTAATCTAAATGTGACAGGCAGGGGGGGTGCAACGGTGTCATTACCTGGGGAGCAGGAGGAAGAGTGCCAGAACGGGCAGGGGGAACACTTGATGTGCCTCTGAAATACACGAGCGATATAAATTTTACAAATATTGTGCGCACAGCTCATCTCCTTATTCTGCTGTGGGTCATGCCTACAGCCTTCCCAAGAGACCCACATGGTTACCCAGTGGACAACCTGAATCCTGCCCTCTGCAGCAGTTTAAGTGCCCCCTGACATTCTAGCTCTGTCCTATTTCCTCCACAGCTATGCATGCCTGCAGCCTATTTGGAGCAGAACCCACATCTTGCTGCATGCACTGCACCATGGAGCTCCAATTTCTGTCTCCTCTCAAGACGAAAATGAGTAACTGACACTGCAGTGTTGGGACATGACAGATCCTCTACTCTTTGTTTAGAGCAACTCACATCCTATTGTTGTTGTCATTCAAAAGGCCAAGCAGCTGGAGTCTTATTTTTAAGAAGAAGCTTAAGGTAGGATTCTAATATTCTCTGTGAAAGTGTAGGTAGGGATATTAATTCCATTACATGTACAATCTCCATGCAGCGAGAACCTCCAAGTATTATTTTGTAAAGCAGATCCCTTCTTAGGCAGACTCCTGCTTTCACAGGCCTTACTAAGGTTTTAAGGTGCCCCAAGGCTGAGAGGACATGCCACAACAACTGTATGGTTTTACTAAATTAAATTCAGAGATTGTAGTTGGATTAGAAGCCTGGTACAGTCTATGGAAGGATTTGCTACAACCTCACTGGGGTTTGGTCTGGTCTGTCATTTTCAAACTCAGTAATACATGGCTTTTAAGCTTCCTCAGCTAGCAGGCTCTGAAGTTTCTCTCATAAGGACACAACTTTTTTCAAATATGCTTCAGCATCTGGCAACAAGTTTGCTTTTCAGAGCTACCATCCCTCAAGCCCTTGAAACAGTCCACAGATCCCAACAACCTATACATCCAGACTGAAACCACGGAGGTTAGTCCTGAGGGCCACAGGATAGCCCACCACGTGCCATCAGCAAGGTATTCTTGGACCAGTGTAAAGTTTAAGCGGGGGAGAGCTGTGGCCCACCAAAAAGACACGTGCAGGTAGGGGTTGGAGGGGTCTTATATAAGCACTCTCAAGGAACCAGGAGGGAGCAGACTTGCTCTCACTCACACTTCGACAGGACCAGCCTGGAACAGGCAGCCTGGAAGAAGCTCCTGTTGTCACCACGTGTTCCCAAGATGTGCTGCTGCTGCTGCCGTCGTGGATGTGGTGATTTCTTTCCTTCCCCTCTCCTTTTCTCTATATCTTCCTCCCGTTACCTTATGGTGTGCAAGGGACCTGGGTGGTTTTCAGGGATTCATTTATGTAACTCTGGGTGGTTGCACCCCCCCGTGTCTTTGTTGTGTGCCCCGGCATCTTGGTGTGTTTATGCTTGCCAGAGCCAGAAAGGGCCAGGCATGAGCGTGTGGCTCATGGGTCGGGGTTCTGACAACCAGCTCCATCCAGTGGCTTGTACCAGAGAAGCTGACTTTTGTTTCTTGTCTTGCTATGCCACTCTGAGGAAATAAGTCCCTATTGCAGGATGCAGTCTGTCTGAATGGAAGAGATGATAAAGATGATACCAGCATAAGCAATGGCAGTGGCAGGTCATTACACATTATTTCTGGAGGAAGGCATAATAAAAAAAAACCAAATTGCTGCCCAAGCAGAAAAACTAATGAACTGGATTTCTTAATTATCTGTCTTTTAAGTGCCCTTTTACAGTAGCGACAAAAAAGCATGAAGGACAACACAGAATACAGCAGCTACCCAGATAACCCTGTAACACATGGGCAGGGACATGACTACCACTCAGGGCACAAGGCTGACAGACCCTGCTGCGTCCACAGGTTTTCCTGATGGCACAGTGGAAAGGGAAGCATGAGGCTTTTCAGTCCTAAAGGGAAGGACCTGGGGGTGCTGCTGAACAAGAATCTTATCATGACCTGGCAAACTGCACTTCCAGCCCAGAAAGCCAGCCATATCTTGGGCTGCACCAGAAGTGTGACCAGCTGGTCCAGGGAGGTGGTTCTACTCTCGTGAGACCTCATCCAGTGTATTGCATTCAGTTCTGGAGTCCTTAGCACATGAACAGTGTGTTTCTGTTAGAATGAGTCCAGAGTGGGGCCATGAAAATGATCAGAGGGCTAGAGCACCTCCCATATGAAGACAGGCTGAGAGTGTTCGTCATATTTAGCCTGGAAAAGAGGAGGCTCCGAGGAGGCCATAAAGCAGCCTTCCACTACCTGAAGGGTCCTATGAGGGACTTGTTACTGGGCTGCAGGGACAGGACAATTGAGCTGAAAGAGAGGAGATGTAGATGAGATGTTAGGAAGAAATTGTTCACTGAGAGTGATGAGGCACTGGCACAGGTTGCCCAGGGAATTGTGGATGTCCCATTCCTTGAAGTGTTCCAGGCCAGGTTGGATGGGGCCTTGGGCAGCCTGATCTGGTAGTGTTAGCAAAACTGTTAGCATTGGGGTGACAATAATCACACATAACACTCTGAGGAGAGTTATGTATCGTGCTTTATTTAGAGGCCCCGAGAACCAGGGGGATATTCCCCAAATCTGGTCTGACAATGTTCCAACGAAGGGCTCTTTTATCCTCGAGATTTTGCAACCTAATGTATATTCAACAGGTTACATCATTGCCTAATGTGAATTCATTACCAGTTTTCTCTTATCTCTGTTTAATTCTTCTGCTTTAACGAAGTATTGTTCATGGTTTATCTTGTTAGTATTGACCAGTAACTAACACTTCTTTCAAAAGAAAAGAAAAACCATTTTATCTCCTTCCCTGAGTGATAAATGGTCTTCTGATCCTGATGAAGTATTGTTCATGTNCTTTTTTTTTTTTTTTAATCCTTGCTCCAACAGTTGGTGTCCCTGCCCGTGGCAGGGTGGATAGAAACGGATGATCCTTTAAGAGCCAACCCAAGCCGCTCCATGATAGGGTTCCAAGTGCTCCGGGCCTGGATCTGGACCTGGCCCAGCCTCCCGCCGCGCCGCTGACGGTCAGTAAGCAGAACGGAGGCTCGAACTCCCTCCGGGCTCAGCCGCTGGGGGAGGGAGGAGGCGGCGGGGGGGGCGGTAGCGCGGTGGCGAGCCGCGCTGCCGCTCTGCCCCCGCCGCTTGCGGACCTCCATGGTTCCGCCGCGCGCAACTCTATGGTTCCGCCGGGCCCCGGAAGCGGCAGCGGGGCGATGGCGGCCGAAGGGACGGAGGCAGTGGAGCTGCAGCCGGAGGGGGAGGACGGCGGCGGCGGCGGCGACCAACCGGAGGGAGGCTTCGGGCAGCTGCTGGAACAGGAGGAGGAGGGAGAGGACGGCAGCTACGTGCTGTACAGGTACGGATGCAGCTCCGGGGCGCCCGAGAAGGGTCTCCCCTCTATACACCACGGGCGCCAAGGCGGGGGGCATCTCGCCACGTGACGAGCGTCACGCGGGAGCAAGTTGCACGCGAGAGCCGGTGGGGGGGAGGGGAGGAGGAGGAGCGGAGGCGGGGGTGGCGATAGCGAAAATACCGGGACATAAACTCCCTGAGACTCGTTTTGGAGTTTCAGAAAGCAAGCATCCTTTGTCAGGCCTGGGCAACATGCAGCAGTGATTTCCATCCTGTGTAGAGAGACAAAGGCTAGTCACAGAATATATTTCCCATTTACGTGCATATGGATAATTTTTCCCAGAAATCTTCTTACAGAAGAAGAGATGTCTGTTCAGTGCAGGTCATACTGCATGCAAAGCATTAGCATCTCCAGAGATCAAACAGTACCTAGAAGAACAGTGTTGGAAAGAACACATGCTATCAAAGGGACGTTATGTCTAAATTTAGGTGGAACTTAAGCATAAATCAAAATATTCCATTTTTTGTAATTGTAACTAGTTCTTGTATCAAGGGAGAAGGGGAAGTGGAAGAGGGAGTGGGCTGCATGCTGTACAGGTTCTGTCCTGGGCACGGTGGGACTGCATGGCCAGGAGGTAGGCAGTCACCCTCCTGCTGCAGCTGTCTCAGGAAGACAGTGTCGCCAGCTGGAGCAGAATCCTAGCAATGGAAATCACAGCTGCCTGCATATGGTGAGTGGTATCGGTATCACTCCGCGGCAGAGACAGTGCTGGACAGACTTAGGGTGACAGGGTTGATTGCTTTCCTCTCACAACTTCTCATACAACAGGATTTTTATAGAGTTACGTTTATCAGTACCTTCTTCACTTTGTTATATGTTTATCTATCTTACAGACAAGAATACATCTATCTTACAGACAGTAGCAGTGACTGCTGGGAACAAGGATGTGTGCTGGACATAGATTTGTGTGTGTACTGGTTTGGGTAGCATGTTGTGCTTTTTAGAAGCATAAAAAGACAAAATTTATTTACAGAGACAGGAAAGAATGGTCAGATATTGAACCTGTCCCTCAAAATGATGGGCCAAACCCTGTTGTTCAGATCATCTACAGTGAAAAATGTAAGTTTTAAATATGTTTTGCACTGAAAACTTGTGGTGGTTAGGTGTTTATCTGTCCTTAGTATTGTAAAGCAAGAACTCATATTGTGGATAACGTATTTTCTAAACTGAAACAAAAGAAAAAAATTTTGTGAAGAAATTACTTGCTGTGTCACGGTATTTGTATATGGTATTTTCACCAAGCATCTCTGAAGGTGAATCTTCACCTGAGATGTTGATAGACAAGGTTTAATTTTGAAATTATATGACTTAGAAGGTAATACAACAGTCTAGTTCACATAACAGAGCATTTCTATCCTGCAAGTAGAAGAGAGGCATATGAAGCTACTGTATCTGTGGAAATAGTATGAGTAAGCAGGAAGGAACTCCTCGTATTGCTTTGGGTATTATTCAGATGGTGTATTTTAAGATTTTTTTGCAGCTTTTTGATATACTACTATCTTTTAGAGATTTTACTTAACAGTGCTATTAAAGCAACTTATAGCTATGATTCTAAAGAGGTACATCTGAAGTACACGAAGTAAGAAGCAACTTCAAAAGATTATTAACCTTACCCTATAATTAGGCCATTGTCCCATAGCCTTGGATAAGATATTGTTATCTATTTAGTTCAAGATGTCTATGATTACTTCCGGGCTGTTCTGCAGCGGGATGAGAGAAGTGAAAGGGCCTTCAAACTGACTGCAGATGCCATTGAGTTAAATGCTGCAAACTACACAGTATGGTAAGTAATAATCTTGGATTTATTTCTGTCGTTACTTGATTGTTGATCTAAGTCTGCAGGGTATGACTAGTCATGTTTACACAGAGTAGTAGTGTAGAATTAACTGAGCTTCTGAAGAAGAAGTTGTTCAGTATTTCCTGTGTCTCACTTTGATTCAGTGGTTTTCATTCATTTGGCTTTGAGAACATTATCAGTTAAGGTCAGGATTATCCACAAACATAACTTTTGTTTAAAATTAGATGACATACCTGGTAATGTGGCCTGGGTAAAATACTGGATGCCTTCAGCTGACTTCAGGAAGAGACATAAAATTATAGTAGCTACTGGTTCCTGCTAGATAGTTGTTTACTTACTAAATGGCACACTTTAAAAGATATGTCAGGTTAATTTTCAGTTAGGTAATGCATAAACAGTTAATTCTTATATTCAGATTAGAGCCTTCTAATTTCTGAATGCTAACAAGACTCGGGCTATGGGTGCTAAGAAGTACCTGTTGTATGTCTGTATTCCACTAACTTGCATATAATCAGAAAGTTGACATTATTTTAAGCACATAAATCATAGTTTCTCTGATGATAAGACTAATGTGAGTAGAGATATTAATTTAAAACAGGATTGCTATGATCTTGGGCAACATTTTCTTGTCACTAGTTGTATTCCAGTTCTCTCCTGTCAGATAATTGAACACCCTTTAAGATAATTGAATATTTGCATTAGTTTTTCACACTTTTCAACCCCCAAGTTAGAAGAACTGTGAACAAAGGTGGTTCTTTGTTCTGGCCTGTGAATTATAGGAAAGACCTTTTGCAGTGTTCAAATGCTTGACTTTTACACAGGCATTTCCGGAGAGTCCTCCTGCAGTCTTTGGGAAAGGATCTCCATGAGGAACTTAAGTATATTACAGCTATCATTGAAGACCAGCCAAAGAATTATCAAGTCTGGTAAAAATCATGTTTACTTTTCAGCTCTTAATGTTTTTGCAGATAAGTTTTGTTGTATAAATTCTCTAGAATTGTGATTTATCTTAGAAGTTGTTCAGAGTTGCTTCCTGCATCTACTGCAGTGGCAGTAGTGGAGGGGTTAAGTGGAGTTGGATCAGTATGGCTGCCAAAGACCTCTTTAGCAGTTTGTTCTGAACGTATGAGCATGACATGAGGAAAAAGTTCATGTTTCCTTTTAATTTTAATTTTTAAACTGTCAAAATAAATCTGACAGATAAAAAAATATTTACAAAAAGGCAAACAAAAAGACAAATAGAAAGGAGTGTTTTTCTTCTTTTGTCTCTTGGGAGTTCACCTACCTGTTGTTGAATTTTTCCATAGTGAATGGAAATGGGCAAAACAGCAGCACTGTTATTGCTAGAGAAACTATGTAGTACTAGAAAATTTTATTCTACTGAAGACTCTGCCTATGAGCGCTTAAATTGGAAACGTTACTTCAGATAAACATAAGAGGAGGTGATTGGCCAATGTGTAGTTAGAATTTGTTCTGTTATAAGTATGCATTATGTTTCTCAGAGCCAAGTGAAATGTTTTGGTAAGTTTTTGAAGCATGGGGTTTTTTCCTAAGTAATGTGGTTGCTATTTGCTTGTTTTAATATAGACCATAAGCCCACAAGAAAATTTTAGACTATTCTAAAATTAGTTGCCTCCTCTTGTCATTAGGCACCACAGACAGCTGTTGGTGGAATGGCTGCAGGATCCATCCCAAGAGCTTGAGTTCATAGCTGACATTCTTAACCAAGATGCCAAAAATTACCACGCGTGGCAACACAGACAATGGGTTATTCAGGTATTGTATCCACAGAACTCTTGATTCACTAAATAACCTG
Organism: Piaya cayana; assembly: GCA_013389865.1. Classification (NCBI taxonomy): domain Eukaryota; kingdom Metazoa; phylum Chordata; class Aves; order Cuculiformes; family Coccyzidae; genus Piaya; species Piaya cayana. Next base: position 37,822 of record WAAB01017524.1, read on the forward strand.
CTCTGGTTATAGAGTTTTCCTTCTTAAATACAATCAGAATTGCATTTGGCATTTTGTTTCTTAAGGCTGAAGACAATTGCATTTTAATGTATGGTGTAGGTTAGCTATAAACTTGCCTTTTTGAAAGTGAGTTGTAGTAGTTCAGCCCCACCCAGCCAACCTTGCAGCTAAAACCAAGCCTCCCCCCGCAAGACTTTGCAGGGAAAGGAGAGAGGGCAATGAGAGGAGAAAGACTTAAGGGTTGGAAACTAGAAATACAGCTTTAATGAGGTTACAATGATAACAATGAAAATGCAATCATAGAATCACCAGGTTGGAAAAGACCTCTTGGATTGTCACATCCAACCATTCCTATCTACCAGTAAACCATGTCCCCGAGCAACTTATCTACCCGTCTTTTAAATACCTCCAGGGATGGTGACTCAACCACCTCCCTAGGCAGCCTGTTCCAGTGTCCAGTAACCCTTTCTGTGAAAAGGTTTTTCCTGATGTCCAGTCTGAACCTCCCCTGGCAGAGCTTGAGGCCATTTCCTTTTGTCATGTCCTCTGTCACTTGGGAGAAGAGGCCGGCTCCCTCCTCTCCACGACCTCCTTTCAGGTAGTTACAGAGAGCAGTAAGGTCTCCTCTCAGCCTCCTCTTCTCCAGGCTAAACCACCCCAGCTCTCTCAGTCGCTCCTGGTAAGACTTGTTCTCCAGTCTCTTCACCAGCTTTGTTGCTCTTCTCTGGACTCGCTCCAGAGCCTCAACAGCCTTCTTGTGGTGAAGGGCTCAGAACTGAACACAGTATTTGAGGAGCGGTCTCACTAGTGCGAGTACAGATGGGGACCCCGTCCCTGGACCTACTGGTCATGCCATTTCTGATACAAGCCAAGATACCACTGGTCTTGGCCACCTGGGCACACTGCTACCTGGGCACAGTGCTGGCTCGTGTTCAAATGATTGTCAACCAACACCCTCAGGTCGTTCTCCTCTGGGCAACTTTCTAGCCACTGTTCCCCTAGTTTGTAGCCCTACACAGGGTTGTTATGCCCCAAGTGCAGGACCTGGCATTTGGCCTTATTAAACCTCATGCCATTGGACTCATCCCAGCGGTCCAACCTGTTCAGATCCCTTTGCAGAGCCTCTCAACCCTCCAGCAAATCCATGCTTCCACCCAGCTTAGTGTCTCCTGCAAACCTGCCAGGACATGTCTTGCAATGTCTTCATCCAGGTCATTGATATAATACTGAACAGGACTGGACCCAGCACTGAGCCCTGGGGGACACCACTTGTGACTGACCTCCAGCTCGAGTTAACTCCATTTATTACTATTTGGGCCTGACCATCCAACCCAGAAGATAATATATAAACGAGTATATGAGATCACACCCCACTGCTTGATGACTGTATGTCACCACAAATGCTGCAGAGCAGACATGAGGAAGTGGGACTGTGTCTAGGAGGCAGCTGAACTCAGGAACTGGGTTCAGGAATGCACAGATCTGGGATCAGGAGCAACCAGAGGGACAAGTTCCTCACTGGATGTTGGCCATCACAGAAAAGCAAGACCTTATGACCTCTCAAATTTATACCAAGTATGACATATATGGGATGGAAATACTCTGTTTGTCTCTTTAGAGTCACCTGCCTTATTCACCTCTTCTTACAGATGTGGCTTCTTTTCTGCCAGCTTGAGGATGGCCTTGGTTAAATATACGCATTGGCCTTCTTGCCAGTGTCCTGTGTTACAACTTTAGAGTAGAACACTGTCTTAAAAACATGCAGTTAGTTTTCAGAGAAATTGTTACTTTAGAGCGACTGAGTTAAGTGCCAGAAGGTGGTCCTGCTTTAACTGAAACCGTTACACGAGTCCAGAAAGGTCTTTTGTTGGCTGTTTACTGTTAGGCATATGAATGTAATTATGAATTAATGTTGCGTGCAGCTTAATAGTGTTTCATGTTCCTAAAGCACCCTTCCTTATTTTCCTCTGAAGTCTGTAAATTTTTTTTTCTTTTTGAATGAGTCTCTATATCTTAATGTTCAGAGAACTTTGCCACAAGGAAGATGTATTTTAAAAAGTAAAAACTTTTGATTGTGATATTCTCTCTTCCTTCTCTTTCCGTAGGAGTTCAAATTATGGGACAATGAACTGGAGTACATAGACCAGCTTTTGAGGGAAGATGTGAGAAACAACTCTGTTTGGAACCAGCGACACTTTGTAATTTCCAACACCACTGGCTATGATGACCCAGCAGTACTAGACAGAGAAGTCAAGTTAGTAATGCTATTCATGCTCACATTAAACATTCTTAAGTACATGCAAGCAAATAAATACTTTGACAGTCCCTGTGGGCTTGTCTTTTCTGGTTTTAGTGCAGTTTGGGGGCTAATTGTTGTGGATAGCAGATCAAGCTTTAGTGCCTGTACAGATGTGTTCAGTGCCACTGACTTGTTGAGTAGTGCTTAAGCAAGCTACACTTACCCTGAACAAAATGTTCTCATGAATCTGTCTTCCTGCCCTGCTATTTACTATGGAAACAAAGTTTGAGCTTTTTGTAGTCCACTAGCTGTAGGAGGATAACCTGCAGAAAATCTGACATTGCAACCACATAAGTTGTGCTGTTTATTAGTATCCTATGTCCTACCCCTAGAATGGTTGGGTGGAGAGACACTTATAGCATAGCATTAAATTGCTGGTTTAGTGGTTCAGTATCCACAATGATTTAAAGATAAGGCTTGTTGACGGGAGCATCATGGAATCAAATGCAAGATCAACATGATCAGTGAATGTTCAATTTATTACAAATCACCAGAAGCTTCTATAGAAAAGGCAATAGTACACGCAACCGATACGTAAATCTTTTCTTTGTCATTGGTTAATATTATGTGTCCACATGAATACACTGATTCTCTGATTGGTTAGTATCTTCAGCAAGAATAATTGCTAGCTGAACAGGTTTGCACGTACGCCACATATACACAGGCCCAAAGTTTTTCTTTGCAACATCAGGGAGCTATTTGTTCTTGTACTCCCTTAATTTTCAGGGGTATTGCTCCTCAGTTGTCCTAGGTTTGTTAGTTTTTAGTGTATCAGCTCATAGGCCAGATTGTTCACATGGCCGTTTTCCATGAGGAAGTCCTTCAATATTCCAACAAAGGCTGACATAGGTTGTAGGAAGAGGAATTGCCTTTTGTGAGGAATGTGATGCAGCTGGAAAAATATCTTTCAGAGGTGTGTTGTCAGCAGAAAGACAACTGCCTATGTGAGTTAGCTAGTTTTGAGGAAAATAAGCTTTGCAAATTTCAAAGTGGTATATTTGAGGACAAACTGGGCTTCTGGCCATTTATTTTGCTGCTGATGGTGGTGGTAAAGGAACTACCTTCTTTGGTTTTCATGTCAGACTGCTGATCAAGCTCGATGATTAGGATATGTTTGTCTGAAGTGAAGAAGCAATAAAAGAAGGTACAGCAGTTCTCTGGAGTTACCCTTCAGAAGAAAGGCTGAGTCTGAGTAGGTCCATTGGTACATTGTTCATAGAGGATCCCAGCCCCCACCAACTTTCATGGTTGTCTTTGCAAACTGCTTTAAGTTTCACTTCTCTTCCAGTTAATAACTTTCCTGCAGATTAATAAATCTGAACCATTTCCATTACTTAGGCTTGGATATTTCTGGCTTTTTCAGGTTTGATCTGACATATTATGTTCAGCATAATTGGATACCATCTTAAGAGTCAGACTTTCTAAGGTGAAGACTTCTCAAATGTCATTGTAGGATTGCAGTTGGGCTGCTTGTTGCTTGATAAAATCTTGTCATAATGACTGCAGAAGGTTAAAAAAAGACCTAGAGTTGTTTGGCTTTTTTTTCCAGTACTGCTTATAGAACTTTTTATTGGTATCTATTCTGTCTTGAACACCAGCCAAACGCATGGTTGTGCAGGGGAGGAGCAGCAGGTAAAGTCTATTTAGTGAAGAGGAAATGTGGCTTTCTGACTGTATGGCAGGTGCCTCATGTCACTTTGCTTTTAGGGATGTTGCTTAACTGCTGCTTTAAAAGAACTGCTGCATAAGGCTGCATGAGCTGAAAGTTCAAGCCCTGCCTTTCTGTGGGTTGCTTAAGTGCAGTCTCATGAAAAAAAGTACTGCAGATAGATACACAGCATATCACATGCAGTCATTAGTATAATTCACCCTGGGCTTTGATTACTCTAGCCCTTTTCAGCCCCTTGTAATTTCTGAGCATCAATGCACAGTTATTTATTTAGCATACAAGGAGAATAGATCATGTTTCTTAGAGATATTGCTCATATTTCTGAGTACTGTTTCATTATTTAATAAAGTGGAGCAAATAAAACTTCAGAATTTAAAACTGCTCTTACAATGCCTGTCTCTGAGACTTGAGTGATGATATTGCAAGACATTTTTAATCTATGACGCAGCTAAAGTATCTGCAAAAAGACTCTGAAATACTTACTAGAGGGATGTGCTTCAGAGCATAATTTCTAACTGGGTGGTTAGTGCCTGCATTCATGAGCTGTTGTCTTTTTCTCACAGATACACTCTTGAGATGATCACAGCAGTGCCACATAATGAGAGTGCTTGGAACTATTTAAAAGGGTGAGGTATCCTTCTCTGTGGGGCAAAGAGAATGTCTGTAGAAGGTGCTTTTTGCCTAGCTCTTAGCTGGAAAGAGCTTGTTGCTGTTCATTGTAGTGTTGTGTGCTTAAATCAGGCTGGCAAAAACCTGCACAAGGCGTTAGTATATTAACCTAACTTCTCTGTAACTTTTCCACTAAGTTTCTGGCCCTGTAGTTCTTGTGGGAGGATTGTAAGTACTTCTCATGCTTTTAAAAACCTTTACTCTAATTTCTGTTAAGTTAAGCATGACTATACTAGCTTGACACAACATTTAGCCATATTACTGCTGCATGCTGCTTACTTTCTGCTTTATCTGTATTTGCCCCTTATTTCAAAGCTGATCTCCAAATAAAGGAGACTTAACAGAAATGTAATTCTTCACACCAGATTTCTCAGTGTCATATTTCAGGCCTATTAATGTCTGTTCTAGGATTCTACAGGATCGTGGTCTTTCCAAATATCCAAATCTGTTAGAGCAACTGCTGAAATTACAGCCCAGCCACAGTTCACCCTATCTGATTGCCTTTCTTGTGGACATATACGAAGATATGCTTGAAAAACAGTGTGATAACAAAGAAGAAACACTAAACAAGGCATTGGAGGTAGGTTTTGAGAGCTTGGTTTTGCTTCTTGGGCATACATTTATTGCTCTCTCCTTTTGTACCCCAACAAAATGGAATTGATTGTCATAAATAGAATAGGTAACTTGTTACTTACAGGAGCTCCATGACAAGTTGAACATGAAAGCCAGGTGATCACAAGGGTCTCATGAATTTATGTGTAAATAACAACTTGCCAGTTACAAAAGCATTGTAAGTTTTCTTCACCTGGTAGTAAAGGAATAGTTGTAATATTGCCTGCAGAAGGAGGGAGCCTTTTGAATAATCTAGGAGTTGTCAATGCTAACTTTGTAGCATGAATTTACTTTCTTCTCTGTAGGTTAATGAATTCTCTTCTCAGAGTGTTTGTATCTGAACAGAATTTTGCACTCCCTTTGCACTTCCTGCTCTTTCTAAGAAAGTTGGCATGATTAGCTTAAAGGCCAGCAGGCTCTCGAGATTTCAGAAAGCAAGTTCAGTTTTGGGCCCCTCACTATAAGAAAGATATTGAGATGCTGGAGCGCATGTAGGGATGAGCAATGAAGCTGGTGAAGGGACTGGAGAACAAGCCTTATGAGAGGTGGCTGAGGGAACTGGAATTATTTAGCCTAAGTCAAGAGGAGGCTGAAAGGAGACCTTATCACTGTACAATTCCCTGAAAGGAGGTTGTAGCAAGGTGGATGTTGATCTCTTCTCTCAAGTGACAGGTGATATGACAAGAGGGAATGGCCGTAAGTTGCACTAGTGGAGGTTCATATTAGATACTAGGAAAAAGTTCTTCACCAAAAGGGTTATTGGGCACTGAACAGTCTACCCACAAAGGTGGTTGAATAACCATCCCTAGAAGTATTTAAAAGACGGGTAGATGAAGTGCCTAGAGATATGGTTTAGTCGTGGACAATTATGGTTTGACTCGACGATCTCATAGGTCTTTTCTAACCCAGGGATTCTATGATTCTGTGAATGTCAGGCACCATTCCCTACAGTGAATAAGTGGCTTTGAGCAAAGTTATGTATCTCCCTGGGCTTCGTATTGAGGGAACTCCTTGCTGTGGCTTGCAGTGTAGCTTCTACAGCAACACTTTTCATTCACTAGAGGACAGACTGGAGTACTGTAATTGAAGCTGCAGTTCTTGCCTGGAGTCTCAGTGTTCCAACTGTTCCCTTTGTTGTGTTCCAGGACCAGAATACGTATAAGTGCAGTTGTACCTCCTAGATTTGGGTCCCTTTTCACTGTTTCACTGAGTTGGACTTCATCTGTTTAGGCATCAAAGTTGTTTCTCAACTTGGTTTCACTGAATGTCATCTGCATAATAAACTGAAATTGACTAGAAAATCTGTAGACAGAGTTTGTACCATAAATTTTACACAGTGTGTCCTGTGAGAAGAGTTTATTTCTGCTGTGCCCCCTGTTTGCCCAAATCAAAATAAAACAAAACCAAACCCACATAGAACTATCTGTATAGCACCATGTTCTCTAACATGTTATGAGAGGAGGTTACTGACTTGCATGGAGAATCCTTTTTGGACAGTCTGCTAAGAGGAAAACCATAAATAAAGTATCTTGTGTCAGTCCCCTGAGAGTACTAAAGATTCAAGAGCAGGAAGCTCCCCCACTATTTTGAATGAAGTGGTTTACAGCCTACTGTATCACTAAAAGACAGTCAAGCTTGTCAGGCAGTCACAAGTATACCATAGTGTACTGCAGATGGAATAGGCTGGGGTACGTGATGAGTGGTAGGCACGAAAAGGGTTCACAAGGAAGCAGTTGCATCTGAAATACAACTGGTGAGATTTTTGTGTAGTGGTGGTGGTGTTTGCTACCAATTGGAGTTTGACATCAGCTTAAGGTCACTGGACAGTTCCAAATCTAGTGAATAAAACAAATGTTGCTAACAAAGATGTTTCTTATACTGGCTGAACCATATATTGTATGCATCTCACAAAGATAATTAAGGATTCCGTAAAGTTTTGATATAACACTCCAATCTCTCAATTCTTTTTTGTAGTTGTGTGAAATTCTGGCTCAAGAAAAAGACACCATCCGAAAGGAATACTGGAGGTACATTGGAAGGTCCCTTAAGAACAAGTATAGCTCAGGCACAGAACAGAGCATTCTGATGGACAAACAGCAGTAACTGAACATGGAAGAAAACAGCATTAAGCTATCAAGCTACTCTAAAGTGGTACTAAGTAGGTTCATCAGCTAGTTTAACTCCAGTGTAGGATTCCCATGGTGGAGAGATGTTGCAATGACAGAGGAGTGCAGAGTGCTGTGTAGTCTTGAGTCACTGCTGCTACCAGTGAAAGCTCTAGGTGCAGTCAAGAAGTGTTTTAAGGCTTAATTATTGAAATGTACCAACTAAAGGGTTTATTTCTTAATAGTAAATACATAAAGCTAAACCTACTCTTTATGAAGCACTAAACCCATTTCTCGTGCCCTGGCTTAATTGCTTGTGGTTTCCTGATGCAGTCACTTCAGATGCAGTAGTAATGACTGCAGGTAACTTAGCTATAATGGATATAAGTAACTTGCTTCTGATTAGTACGAGCAAGTGCTACAGTTGTTGTTTTATATCGTTGTTTTATATTTTCAGTCAATGACTATTTTAAACTGTGTTTTTAGCATAAGAGTGCTTGTCTGATATGAAATATTTTATTTTAGATGACTATAAAGGGAACAAATAGATATTAGTACTTAGTCCATAATATGAACAGTCTTTCAGCTACTAAACATTAAATGATGATTCTGTAATTAAACCATTGTGGAGATTATTTCAAATGCCTGAAATGCATTAATTCAATGCATTCTTTTAAATTTAAAACAACTCACAGGGAGTGGAATTAATATATGAAAGCTATGGGTTTTTTTTAATGTTTTTGTTGCTTTCCCTACTGATTGTGTAGTGGTGTGACTCTTCTGTACAATTCTGTTACTGAAGAGCTGTGCCTAAATGAAAAACGATGTTGGTACAGCTGTCCCTTATAAACCAGTGTAACTGGAACATTCAGTGCAGTAAAGAACATTATTAAAGCATATGAAATAACGTCTTGTGCCTGCTTTCATCAGTGGCTGATGTTCTTACCTTCGTCTTGCTGTGACTTCCACCTTATTCTCTTAAACTGGCTAACAACATTGTGTACAAGTTCTTCTTAATCTGCTCAGTACAAAACCACCTCAGCTAGCACAAAAAGCTTTTATCAGTTGCTGTCTGGGTCTGCCAAGGCAGATTATGAGCATGCTGTTCAGCTGGACCTTCTGATGGAGTAGTATCCTCCAGCGGAGAAGCAGTGGGGTTTCCAGTCGCTCCCACCATGCAAAACACTTCTGTCCAAGTTCTAGCAGGCAATTCATGCAGTGCAGTGGTGATAAGGGGCTTATGGAGAAATAAAACACCTTAAAGCTCCTGTGGGTTTTAGAACAAAGGGGTAAGGGAACAACATTACGTGATGGTGTGGAGTCATCCCTTACAGGCTTCCATTAAGGCTTTGATAATGCCTGCATCTCAAATGTTGTCCCAGATATAGCATAACCAGTGCAATAATATGAAGAATACTCCTCAGCCTAGGTCATGCCCTTTTCTCAATGTCAGTGCTTTCTGCATGTTCCTGACATTGTGGGATAAGGTGTGTGCTTTAAATTTCTTATTCCAGGTCTGGTTTTAGTTGGTGATTACCCCTGTGGCTTTTGGGCTGGCAGCAGGTTTCCCTGGCGTATGTTCGCCTTAAGGCAGATTAACATGGAAAACTTGGGTAAGACAAGGTTTGGCTGAGTTCTGGCAAGGCTGTTGATGTGGCAATCTGGCATTTTTACTTATAGTCTGTAGACATCAAAAATCCTTCAATATTTAGTTTTTCTTGTATATATCCTCATTAAATATCTCAAGCTGAAAACATTTTATCTCCTTCTAAGGTTCTACTGTCAGGACTTTGGTACAATATATTCTAATGGCAAAGGGTAAAAATTGCATTTGAATGTAAAAACTACGTTATTTTTGTCCTATAAAAGGTCCTTCCAGAATCCCTGGCAGTCTGGACTGGTCTGTGTAATTGCAGTCATGAATAACATTGCCATTTTAAGTTATGTACATTTACATGACTACATGTTGCATGAGTCCCTACTCAATACAAGCAAACAGTGGACAAAATCTGAAGCAGAGTATAGAAATCTCTTGATGCAGACAATCATTTGTCAGTTTGTCTTTCTCCACAGTACGTTATCTCATGCCTAAGTGTTCAAACAAGGATGATCAGTACCTAGTAGAAATCACTGTAAAAGTGACTTGGTTATTTTCTCTATTCATCGCTTCTCTGCTCTTAAAGTCCTTTTATCTTGATGCATCACTTGGCTTAAGAACATATGCCCCTCAGACACAAGAATTTAAAAATTAGGAAACTGTTCCTGGACCAGAAATGCTGTTGACACTGTTGAGAATGGAACATGTTTACAAATTCTGGGCCTCCCTCTGCCTGCTCTGAGAAGTGTATCTTACCTTGTGGTGCTCAGATCAGTCCTGAATTTACAGAAAAGGAAGGGCAGAGGGGTGAAAGAAGAAGGAAAAAAAAACAAAAGAAGGATTAAAGGTCCATTATAGCATGTAAAGAGGTACACAAGTGTCTGCGTGTGAACATTCAGGACAAGAGTGCCAAAATCCAGGGTGCACACACTTATTTAAGTTTCTGTAAGTTTTTGACACAAATAGCTAATAGGAGCTTCACCAAATTCAGCTATGAACCCCACCTCAGGACATCTAGATGCCTACATCACTTTTCCTATGTAAGCTACTTGAGGCTTGGATTCTTTGTTCCGTTAGTGCGTTACCTATCACTGTTCCTCAAGAATCAATAGGATATAGGCCAACCTAAGGTTTCAGTCTTGGGAAATGAAGAAATTTGCTGTATCATTTTTCAGCTACAGTGCAGCAGGGAAAGTGGACATTATTCACTAGATGGCAGTGTGAAATCGACCCTGAGGTCACTGATGCGAGCTATGTGCAGACAAGCAGAGGTCTAACTAGGACAATTCTCCATGAAGCACTACTAATTTCACACCTGGTAATTAAGTACAGAAGCTACTTGGTGTCATGGTTTGATTTTGG
>WAAB01017526.1:0-12182 GCA_013389865.1 Piaya cayana
TTCTATGATTCTATGTGTTACTGTTATTTCTGTAGCATCCATCATCTGCTACAACATTTTTCTGTTCCTGACGTTCTTTCCTCCATAAGACAGAAAATCCTGACAAAACCTGACAGAGCATCAGATATTAGGGATATTTTGAAGAGCTCACTGAAGTCTCCATCTTCGTAGAGATCTCTATCCTTAGATCACTGCCCTAACCATAGTTCCACTTGGCAACTAGAAGTAGTATTTAAGAGGGAGTCAGGTGCACAGTGATGCTACATCATTCAATGTCCTAGTCTTTCTGGCACACTGGTAGAAAGCAGTCAGAAAGTCCTTTTCCTCTTACTTGACAATGTGCTGTTCAGGTTGGTGAGGGGTCTATGATAACAATAATGGGATCAGTGTCAAAGCCGCCAGCCACTCTATCTTCACGTTGTCCCAGCATCCCTGTGGGGCACACAGTTGTCGCTTGCTTGAAGTAATCAAGACAACATGTAAGGCCAGAGTCCTGCAGCCCAGACACTGTCACATTGTGAATGACTCTAAAAAGGGTTTTGAAAGAAAGTTTTTGCTGGACTAATTTTTTTAACTCTCTCTGGCTGTTAAAAGAAGTGATTTCCAAAGAATTACAATGCGTAAGAATTGTGTCTTCCCGCACTGTTTTATTCCCCTCTAGTTCACCTCTCCAGCAATGAAAGAAAAAGCAGCAGCTTTTTTTTTTTTCATGGATAATTCACATCACATATAGCACATATAGCACTCTCAGCTTGACAGTTTGATTTAGCATTATCTGACTTATTCCTAAAGCATTTAGGAATTTAGGACTGCACCTGAGAAGAACAAAGATATATGGGCTGCCCATAAGCCCCACATGAAGTAGTGTGGTGAGTAAAGGGGTGGCACAAGCCATTAAAAAAATTAATTTACTATATTTTACAAGCAGCTTGCAAGGGAATTTTGGAACCATAAAGTATTGCAAAGCCCATAGATTAAAGGGACTCAAGAGTGTTTTAAAGAGGTTCTTGCTATTAACCAATTGCCCTTTCTTTCCACAGATGTTGCAGTTAGGATTTAAGCCACACTCCCTGCTGGTCTGACTTTCTTCTCACTAGATACATCAGACTTCAGTAACAAGAGCACCTAAAAGCTTAAGCTTATAACAAAGTTTTGTTGAAATACACAGAATAGCTCTTGAAAAATGTATCTTCCAACAAGCCTGCTGTTTCTAGGAGATATTCCATGAGGTGGCTTACAGGGACTTTTATATATTCTCAGTATTATAAGAATAATAAATGAAATTTACCCCCACTACACAATGTCACTATTCAGGCTGTTGGTTTACTGATCCTGGTTTGCTTCCTCTGCATCAGAAGCAGGAGCATAGTTTGAGGTATATCTCACAGTCATACCTCAAAAAGAAACATGCATTGGGAGGTAGCTATGCACGTGAGGAGGTGGTCTACAGATTGAACTATGGGCCTCTCTGTTTCTGTATCTGATCAGCCTAAGACTTCAGTCAAAAACAGAAAGGAAAGATTCGGTGAGGGGTGTGACCTATTGGAACAGGTTGCTTAGAGAAGCTGTAGATGCCCCATCCCTGGAGGTGTTAAAGACTCAGTTGGATAAAAGTTATGAGCAACCTGATCCAGTGAAGGTGGCTCTGCCCATGGGAGGGGCTTGGAACTGGAAGATCTTTAAGGTCCATTCCAACTCAAACCATTCTATGATACAGCACTTGGTACTGTTACACAGGAAAGAAAACACTTCAGGAAAGACAAAAAGGATGCAAAAATTAATCCAAAGAGACAGCATGAGAGAAAGAGAGAGGTCAAAATCACAAGCTAATAAATGGATACAGAGTTATAGCCAACCCACCTGGTGGAAAGAGTTGTTGCAGTCTTATCCCCAGCCTGTTGTTAAAACAGGAAATAAATACATGTCTATAGCAGCTGCCTCTGAAGCAGCACCTTTCAACACCTGATCTCATGTTAATAACACACCACTTTATTTGATGCATTGTTCTATTTATCTACATCAGTCCACTCTTACCCATTTGCTTCTCAGCTTTCAAACAGTTCCAAAATAGCATATTAAACAGCACTGAAAGCTGGTTTTGACACTGAACATTTTGCCTCATTACTGAAGGCTTTTCTGTGTTGAAGTCATTCTCCATTTTCTCAGTGATGGACATTTGGCTTAGTGCCATGGTCCCTCTTTCAGTTCCTTCCCTGCTCCACTGATTTACAAGATTAAACAGAGGTTCATTATTCCTTTGATGTACTTGTGTGCCAGGTAGGTTTGCACCAGCTGAACTTACCAGGACTGTTTGTACTAGGTCCTAATTTTAATTAGTTCCTCTATTTTTAAGTTCTCTTTGGAGTTCCTTGGATCCTAAGGTGTTCTGTGCTAAGGTGCTCTGAAAGCCATTAAATGGCGTACCTGCAAACTCATGACATGGAATAGCAGTGGGGAAGGGAGGACTCTACACTTCTTGGAATAAATGTTGTCTTTGTAGTACCCAAGAAGACCCAAGCACATGTTGGTGGCAATCTACCCACTGTTGGGATAACTATATATACACTTTCACATCCCGGTCCTTTAGTTTCTGTAGAGGGGAATTCCTTGGTACATAATCCCAAAAGTAATCATCACAGGTCCCCATGCTGGATAAGTGGAGCATCTGGACATCAGGCATGCCATAGTGCATATCCTACACATTGGTTAATCTAACACATTGGTTAAAGCTAACCCGCAGGACTACAGCGGCTACAGTTCCAGATATTGTCTTGACCTCGTTTTCTTGGATTAATGTGTATTTAACTGTCCTTGAACATGGGTGAATCATTTGGCAACCTCTGAAAAACTTCAAAGGTCTTTTAAGTGTAATGATTTAGGCTATAATGGTGACATTAACTATTGCAAAGTACATAGACCACTAGAAAGCAAATCTAAAAGGGACTCTTAAGATTATTTTCACTGAATATATCCCATCAACCTGTTCAGAGGACAAATCCACCCCACAGCATCAGTCTGGCTATTTTCTCCAGCTCACAGGAGACTGAAATGGCTCTCAGGACTATTGATACAGGTAGGTCAGCTACTACTTTCTGTACTTACTTTTCATGGTTAAACAGCAACTATAGCCAGATGTATGTGTCTCAGGAACTCCATTTCAAATTCAGCTATCCAAATCCTCAGAGACTGGCAAAAATTAGTGCTCAGCTAAGTGCTAATATTCTCTATGAAATTTTGTTTGGGGGACTTCATAGGACAAGTGGAGTGGGGAGGAGGAAATAAGAAGCTCTTAGCCCTGTCTTCATTGTCATTGTCTAGTGACTGCTCGCCGAAAAACATGACAGTAAAGTTTCTGTGCCATGGCACAGTAAAGCTTCATTCTTCTGCTCCATCATCCGCAAACATCATAGCTGTATTCAGTCCTACATATGCAGGTGTAACACTGAGGATGGAGAGGAGAGTAGCTGGTGTTCTCATAAATAACCAGCTTCACCATCACTGCATAGGTGCCATCTTCACTGGTGACCACCATGTCTGCGAATCTACTGTCTAAAGACAGTGATCCATTACAAATCTCTGCACCTATTCATGAATTTTCCACTTGCCTCTCAGGACCTTCACAAGGAGACTGTGACAGGGACAAAATGGACTGCCAACTGCACAAGGAGAGCAAAATGCCCATCACACAGCCACCACAAAAGCACTTTTGTCCCCCAGAGGACATCAGTCTAATGTGCTCATTCCACAGGTTCAACAGCCTGGACACTCCAATTTCCTCCTTCTACCACATGTTTTAGTGGGCAGATATAAATAGTCCCAGGGATATTATAATTAGCTGGTGAGTCACTGGCATCCCTGGAATTCAAACCCTTTGCTGTAAACCACAGGACACTGGAGACATGCTGGCAGTTAAACCCAGCCACTGCAGTCTATAATTGTAGTCTACTAGTTTTACAACCAGTGCCTCTATTGTAAAATGCCCAAACAACCTTTATAGAACTACAGAAAAACACAGAGGTCATAAATATGCTGGCGTTTCACTCATTCGTGCATGGAGGTTTCTGAGATGGCAAAAACAAGTCCATCTGTGGTACTGTCCGTGATGAAATTTCTGCTGTTCTTCAAACACACCACACAGCCTTTGTGACTGCTTAGAAGTCAGAGCTTTAATGTTCCCTCTTTGCCCCATTAGCACCATCCAGTGTGGCTCGTATGGGATGTATAATGTGATGTATTGGTTGGAAGCATCTCTCCTCAGGGTTAATTTTTCTTAGCCTTTTATGGAAATTGTTACAGGTCTTTCTTTACTCCTGTGGCAGATTCTCTCTGAAAAGAGCAGCCAGTACCTCTTGAGAAGTGTTATCTCCTCTGGTAGATAATGTTGAGGACTAGAACTCAGTCCATTTTTAATTCTAGGGATCATCCAGATCACATCCCCTCCACACAAGGTCTAGTTAATAATACAAATAATTCAAATTCTAAGTTTTTAAAACTTCAAGAAGTATAATTCATTTTCAATAACTTTCATGTGATGCTCTAATGCAATATAATGCTTCATAAAAGAACCCACAAGGGGTGTATTTCCAGGGTGCAAAAACATTATCACTGTAGTTTTCTGCCTGGTCGTGACTAATAGTAGGTCATGATCCTTTGTTAAATGCTGATGGAATCAAAATGGCAATTCAGCAGTATAAGAGGAATTAAGTTTTACAACTGTGGTTTTATTTTTAATACTTCAGGGCAATGAAGACAAACCCTCTTTTGTATTCATTTCTGCATTCGATAAAAAACCCATAGTGCCCTAAGAAAACTGTAAGAATTTAGTTTAAATTATCATTAAGCATTGCTTTAAAATATCACAGTTCCTGGAAGAGAAGGAACGTTATCCTGAGCAGATTTCTTGTTTTCTTTTAGAATTCCATGCATGATATTCTGAATTTGCATGTTATGAACTGCTGGACAGACGTCACTCCAGTTCACTACCGACATTTGTATCTGTGGTAAAGCTGCCTATATAGTCTTACCTTATGCAATCCTATCTCACTGTGTCTACCCTTATTGAATGCTACAGCTAGCAAGTTTTAGTTTAAATGTTGATAACATAGGGCCATAGAGCACAATACTCTCCTATGAGGGGATCCATTACTATCCACTGCTGTTTATTTGCCTCAATTACTACTACTGCTTCACCAGTCATTCTACTGTTTCATATCACTGACAGTTTGAAACCTTCTTGTAATGTCTTGAACATCTCTCTTAAACAGTTGATACCCATTTCTTATTATACTCTGTCCTTTGGCTTGAGTGATCCCCCTATCTCCCTTCTGCTATTCCCCTGATCTATTTGCAGAGAGCAATTGAATCTGCTCTTTCCACCTGCACACTGCAAGATTAACCAAACTCAGTTTTTTAATCTCTGGTTTGGAAACTGTGTGTCTGGCTCCTGAACACACTAATAGCTCCTTGAGGCTCAATCCATCTTTCCTGAGCTATGCAGGTCTGAGCACACTTTTCTAGATAAGCTGTATCCAAAGCCCTGTCCACTCTCACGAAGTCTTCCCTATCTCTACAAGACCTACTTTACCTTGTCCAATAATGACTTTTGCCTTTTCCACAGCTGTACAGCACTGTGACTTCCAAACATCTACTGACTACACCATCAGTTTCCAAAGTATGCGTTTATAGCATGAAGTCCTGTTATTGATCCATAAATACCATAACAGGCCTTTTAAACTAGTAGTCCCAAGTCAGCTGGAAAAACTTCCAGTTCATCTTTCAAGGATATCCTGATACCAGTCTACGTAGTGGAAACTTGTGGGAAGATTTTACAGAGAAGGTGGCCTGGACGCCGTGAAACTGCTTGGTGCTGAGCAGCTGGCAAGACCTTGAAGCAGAGAGCTGAAAACATAAACACCAGGCCAGCTGCAAGGAGCCCAGAAGTTAGTTCGGTGGGAACGACCAGCAGTTAGAAGGAAAACAATGAAAATGAACTGTCAACATAGCTAACTTTAGCATAACTTCATTTCTTAGCACATGCAGTAGTTTAGCCAATAATATGTTAGCAATAGCTTCATGGACAGCTACCTTTAACCAATAATACTCTATAGTCACCCTCGTGGGGACAGAGGGATGTAACAGAATGGGGTATATAGAAAAGCAGCTAAGCTGAATAAACATGCACTTGCTCACGGATCAGATGGATCTCTGCATCTGTTTTTCAACAGAAACTCAAAAAGAAGATTAGATCTAAAGCAGGATCCTGAGGAAGTCCACCACTGCCTGCCCTCTGGCATGTTATACCTAGAGACTTCATCTATATCTCCCTGATAGCCGTTTTCTGGCTCACTTTACCGTTTTTATTAATCTCTACCTTTTTTCACTTTAGCAGTGATTTTCAGTACAGTACTCAACAAACATTTGCTGAAATCCAGATGGATGAGGTTTAGTTAGTTCCATTTGTCTAAAGAAAAAAAATCACCTGTCTTTTGAAAGGAAAATATCAGTTTAGGCTGTTGGCTCTCTTCCAGATCATAATGTGCTTTTTGATATAATTATCCCCTTGATTATGCACAGAGCCATCCTCCTGACCCTGATTCTCTGCCTTTGACTTAACAAAATCCCAGGCAACTTGCGCTTCCCAGTTACACTACTGGTTCCTTCATTTCCAACAGTTTGTCCCTTTATAGATTGTTTTATGATTTATCTTCTATTTTTTACTTCTGCTAATCCAGAGTAACACTCAGTCGTCATTCACTTAACTGCAGACACAGACTTAAAGGCAGAAGATCATGTTACAACTTCTATGCAGGCAGAGTATACAAGAAAAGGCTGGCATTGGTGATGTTCTGTGTGAAAGAACTGTGCCATCTGCCAGTGCATTTCACTCAACGAATACATATAAATATATATATAAATATGTATGCATATATAAAAAAAAACAGTTCAGAAATACTTTTGTCCCTCTTACCTTCAATTCTGATGTCTAATCCCTGTCCAAGAAAGGGAAGAGGTGTTTAATGTGAGAATCCTTTTAGTACAGTCTTCCCTGTCTTCAAAAAAGAGATTTACTACAACTTCCACTCTATGGGGCTGTTCTTTGTGCCCATCCAAAAACAAGCTTGTAGAAGATGTAGCTATGAAGTCCTGTGCTAGGAGCCTGCTGAGCAAGGATCAGTTTTGATTGTCGTTAAGCTTCTAAGTGGAGCACAAGTCACAGATGTTAACTTCAAATTCTTAGATGTATGAGGACCTGGGCAGCAGAGGAACAACCTCCCTCTCAGTGCTGTCACCCATCAACCCACAGAAATCCCAGAGCTGAATTGCTCTCACTAGTGTGAAGGAGAAGGGTGCAAGCTGCTCCTCAAAACTGCATTTCTTTTTGGAACAGAGCAAAAAAAACTTTCATCAACCACTAACAGCACAACACATTCTTTTGGAAGAGGAAACACAGCATACTAAGAAAATAGAAATTTTCCAATGACTTTAGCTGGAAAAAGGCAACGGTATTCTGTTGGAATTAGACACAGAAGCCCACAGTCTTCAGAAAACGCATTAGAGCATGAAAGGAGTCTATATGGAATGGAATAGCATTTCAGTCCTATACAGACCCATCTCAAGCAGCACAATGACCCAGAATATCAGTTCAACTTTTTCCAAAGAAGAGGCAAACAGCTTGCATATTCATTTCTATACTTCACTCTACTAAAAATTCCTGCATGAAACCTGAAGTGAGATATTTGGCCATTACACTGCTCAACAGAACATATATGTTTCAAGACAGGTAAAAGGCTAAAAATCTGTTAATTAGCATATGAATTAAAATTTCACTCAGATAAACATGGACTAGACATGGGCAGTCTTTTTGCAACACAGACTTCTGGAGAGGATCACGTACAAGATGATCACCTGAGAAGTACAATTCTTCCACTCATTTCAAGCAGCAGCTTCCATTGCAAATAGATTCATTCAGAGTCACAGAATTACAGAATCACAGAATCACCGGGTTGGAAGAGACCCACCGGATCATTGAGTCCAACCACTCCCACAAAACACTAAACCATGTCCCTCAGGACCCCGTCCACCTGTAACTTAAACACCTCCAGGGAAGGCGAATCAACCACCTCCCTGGGCAGCATATTCCAGTGCCTAATGACCCTTTCCGTAAAAAACTTCTTCCTAATCTCTAACCTAAACCTCCCCTGGCGGAGCTTGAGGCCTGATCACCCGGTTCTCAATACGACTATTTGCCCAGTGACAGAAGGACTCCCAGAACAGGTTGATGCAAGACCTAGCAATAAGCAGCAGTTGAAGATGGACATTTGGGGATTACTATTGGGTCTAATGACCAGAAAAGATGTTACTTCCCAGCATTATCACAGGCTTAAGTGTAACCAGATTGCAGCCAAAATAAGCTGCTTACAGACAGATCAGTTGGAACTCCTATTTTGTGCAGGCAGTGAAAATTCCCAATGAAAAAACTGAGCAAGTAGAAGAGCTGTCAAATCTTGACCATTTTTACTCCTAATCAAGTTACAGAAGAGCCTCCAGTCTCCCACTGCAGTGACTTATGTTCCTGGGTCAGTCACAGATATTCCCAGTTCAGCCTTGATGGGCAGGTTTTTTCTGCCAACAGCTCAGTCTTGGAGGGCTAGAAAAGAGGCACAGCCCACTCATATATCTGACAGATTAAGTCCTTCAGCTGGCTGGAAAGATATATCAGAACTCACAGAAAAACAGAGATATCACCAGACTGGCTTTCCACTTGATTTTTCATCAGTACTTCAGAAAAGATGCTTCTTCTTGGGATTTTGTTTTTCTCTTTTCTCTTTTTTTTTCTTATATACACATATATAAGCATTTCCTCAGTGTTAATTGCCATTGTGCTTAGACATCATGCAACAAATAAATGAGCATTTAAACTCTCCAAACATGAAGTGGTAAAACTAAAAAAAGGCATCTCCAAGATTTACTGTGTTCCTCTATCTACTAGAATAAGCTGTACTGGCTTTTTAATTTGCTGTCATATCAAAAGAAAGCTCATGATTAATTTGCTGTCAGCCGTCAACAGATAACTCTTTTTCAGTCCTGCAGTTTTCAATGTAATTGTCCGCTACTGAGTATGTGTTGGATTAAGAAACTGCCAGGTAGGAAAGGTGTAATAAATCAGAACATCACATTAGAAATGTACGGTTACGTTATTTCACTCCCTAATGAAGAGAAGAAAAGTGTGTCTCTTTACCTGGAATTTCATCAGTCCCCCCACTGGTGTGTTTGAATCGGTCTCCTTCCACGTGGACATTTGGACACAGGACGTCTGAAAAAGAAAAGAAGCAGTATAAAATTATCACAGGTAAACACAAAATTGTGGAAGTTAGGGAACTAATAAAGGAGATCAGCCTGATTAGGCTGGACTATTGGGTTTTGTCCCATACTTGCACCTAGTCCCTCACTTGCATATGGTCCCACAGCAATAATACCAGTTCCCTCTCACTGTATACCCTAAGTACCCTTCCCCTATCCCGTTCCTTAACCACAATCTGGGTAAGAGACGATTTAGTATGTCTGGTTTTGAGCAGCTTATCACTGGTCAGCCAGCCAAGAAGCCAAACAGAACAGACTGCTGGAGGCTTTTCATCAGCTAGAATAACACTGTGGATTTTTCTTTTTCAACAGACTGTAAATCTGCATGAAAGACAAAAACTTAAGAAAATACAGACTATGATTCCACTCTCAGATTGGATGGCTGGATGGGAATTGGTGAAGGCTGAGTAGTGCTGCCCAAGCTTTTCAGAAAGGACAGCTCCTGCTCAGAAAAATCTCAAACCTGAAGTGCTCAGTTGGAAAGGGGAATTCAGAGCACAGAACGTTAAAGTGAATTTTATTTACATCAAGGTCCCATCACAGGCCAGTGTCAGAGGCAAAAAGTGATGTCTAGTCTCCAGTATCTTACTATATTATGTGTACTTCCCCTGTGTTAACAGTCCTCCAGGACCATGACTATTCATTTGTCTGCTCCTTGAGTTTGTTTAAGCAGAAAGCGGTGTTAAATAGAACTAAAACTTTGAACAATATTCACCCCTACACACAGGTTTCAAAAACATCCTGAAAATGGCCAGTCTTTTTCACCCATTTCTCATGCTTCCAATTAGTGTCAGCACAATCACAGGTAAATGCTGTTCTGTCTACCTCCCACCACCTCTTTCCTGCCATGTCTTTGAAGTAACATTTATTTTTGCTTTTCTTTTTTCCCCTAGAGTGGTAGGTAACTATATACTTGTAAACAATGAAGACAGGAAGCTCAATGAGAACAGAAAAAAGAGGCCTGTCTTTTCACCCCTTGCACAGCCCCACATGTATGTCCTTTCTCTATTTAAAAAAACAGTCAAATGAGAACAGTCAAGTCCTATTCCTTTATTTACTCATGTTCATGCATGACAGTATACACATTCTCTGTAGTTGCAATTCTTGTCTTGATGCACGTGGTATTTCACATCATCTCCATCTCTTATTACGTTATTCCTTCAGTATCATTAAGTGTTGTGCTTGAAAAGAAGGAGCAAGGTTCAACTGCTTTGTAAAGGATGAGGGGTCATGAGCTAAAGGTGATTCAAGCTCACACTGCCATCACCAATGAGTCACAATCTCACTGGGCTGTTCGAAGACTTTCTACAGCAGGTCTACCTTGAATTGTGTGTGAAGATACATCAAAAATTGAGAGAGAAAAGTTTCTTTTCTGAGGACATTTCCAGCAGTCCCTATATCTCTTCTTCTGCTTCCTGACTCTCAGTAAAATATCCAATCTTCCACAATGTTTGGCTGAGTCTAGCAATGAAATCAGATGTTGTTCCTCCTTTACTGTGTTAATGAACCTATAGTCTAAATATTATCAGCTGCAGATGAGTCACTCTCAGCTCAGTGGAAAGAAGGGGACTATAAAAGCCATTGCCAGAAGCCCCAACAGCCAGCAATGCAACCAAAAGCAGTCAAATACGTTCACCCCTTTGCCACAGAAGTGTGAGAGGCCAGAGAGAGATCGCTCACTCAAGTGTAAATTATCCAAAGCATAATGGATTTTCTTTGAGACATCTTTAGGGCTGCTGTTTCTATTGATAGAATTCAGAGTAGTCACTTCTTTTTTCCCACTATGTCAAGAGCTAATATTGATTGATGCATGGGGTAATGTCATATAAATTTTAGCTTGCGCTCCATACTGCCTGGTCATTTGAAAGCCAGGATGCTTCAGTCAAATTTGCTTATGTCTTATCATTATACAGGTGAAACTGTGTGGTTATTTCCCCTCCTTCTGAGGTCTGCACAACTTCCCAATGCATTAGGGAAGTTCTCTTCTGCTAGAAGACCTTTAATAGTTGAAAAATATCTAAACCACTAAGAACTGCAAAAGCCAAAGTTAGGGCACTTCTATTCCCATTCAAAACTAAGCTGTACTCACAAGAAAATTTCTTAGAAATGTCAGAAGTGCTATGCAAATATTACACTGATATAAAACCACAAAAATTTCATTCACCTCTGCTGTCCAGGACACCTGAGAGAAACACAGGGAAGAAGAAAACATCACAGGTATAATAGTGTACCTCTTCATGCAATCAGGAGTTAATGTCTGAATTCATAGAATCATAGAATCACCACCAGGTTGGAAGAGACCCACCGGATCATTGAGTCCAACCATTCCTATCAAACACTAAACCATGTGTAGATATATAAATGATTGCTCCAATCTTTAATGACATAAACACCCTCTACCAGGCGAAGAACCGTGCCTTCCTAGGAGAAAAGTAAAAGCAAGTGTAATCTTCCTGGTTTCAACTCCTATTTTAGAACCAGCAAACTCATGTGCTTGACTTTAATACAGACCTATCTTGCCACAAAAAAACTGAAATACTGATATTAACAAAATTATTATCTTCTTCCAGTTCTGTCCTTCAATGTCTTATTACCTCTTAAAGAACACCTAAGCCTTCATTTCACAAATGTTCTGTGCTCCTTTTGGCTTCTCCTTTCCAGTCTGCATCTAAAGCATAAGTACGAATAGTCCATAAGGGAAAGAAAACAATTGTGCTCACTTTCCAGCTACAAAATAATTCACAGAGGCACAGAAGAGGTTAGAGCTACACTATCCAAGTTAGCAGCATGGCTAGTTGTGCCCAAAGGAGGAGTGTGCCTGA
>WAAB01017527.1:0-44845 GCA_013389865.1 Piaya cayana
ATAGCAACAATGGAAATAGCATAAGAAAGCAACTAGATTATATTCATGATGCTATAACCACTAAAAGCTTATTGATGTGTTCAGTTATGTTTTGCATCTAGTGTTGATCTGTTTCAAGTGCTTATATAATTATATGCATTAGTGTAAATGAAATGTGCACTCATTAATTATCAGTCCCATGTAACTTTAATCCTTTTTGTTGTTAACTCTTTAAGTGTCTAAAAGCTCAAGACAGGAGCAAGAGCCACCTGCTCTAGAGGTGTCAAAACATGTTGATTTTTCTTGTACCTTCTATAGGTAGAAGTAATCTGTCTTGTGTTTATAAGCTCAAAGATCAGAGCTTAGATCTGTGTGATCTGACTACAAGATCCTTTTCAAAGTGTTAGCGTAGTCCCTTAACAATTTAAAATTCATAGAATATGAAGCAATCCTGGCAAGTCTGTGGTTTGAGATCTCACCACTAGCACTGGAGTAAGCTTCTAGTATCTCTTCTGGGGTGTGGGAATTTACTGTCCAGTGGTGTGTATCCAGAGTCGAGATCTGATGGTGAAGCAGTGGTTTGAGAATTTGGTAAATTAGACCACACTTGCTTCTCCTGGGAGTCTCTGAGGTTCCTACCTAATTCAGGAAGAGCAAATATATCACCTTTTTGGTTCCCAGGCAGATCCTAGTCAGTGCAAATTGCTGCATGTGGCTAAAGAGCCTGCTACTGAGTTTTGCTCTTTATGTGACAATTTCACCACTCTTTGGGGGGTATCCTCCATCCCTGTTTTAGTGGGTCATCAGTCCTCCCTGCTGAGTTACTTCAATGCTAAGGCAACCTCTACCTCTAAAGAATTTGCCCTTCTCAGTAAAACCTAGGTAACTGTCTAGCATGACTGCAGTACTGTCATATTCTGCTTAAATTTAAGTCCTCTGTTGTTGTGTTTCTCTTACCATCCTTCAATGCCTCAGATCAGAAATAACAGAAAGGAAAGCAGAAAAGTGAGTGGCTGTGCAGGCAAGGTGGAGTGGGCAGCCCCCACGTAGGGTAATAAAGATGGTTTATAACTTTGTAAAAGGACTAATTTAGCAGATTTCCCAGTGCATACATAAATAACAACTACATTTCTGATTATAAATGTTGTAGAATAACTGCATGTATTTTACATCTACAGCCAGTTTTTTATCTGCAGGGTCATTCTGGAGTAAAACTATGGGGTCAGTGTTTTTACTAACATTTAACCTACATGAAAAGGTTTGGGAATGCAGTGGTTACAGTTTCACTTAGTACTGGGTTGGAAAGATGAAAAGTTCTACTTGCTGGCAGTGCTTTAATCAACAAACACTGGGCTCTTTGACAGTTGAAAGCTGAGGGACAACATTGATGTAGCATTACAATCTGTGACATGATATTAAATTCATTCAACTGTTATCCTTTTAATTGCAAGTATTTCCATTAATTGCTGTAGAAATTCATCACCCTGACCTGGCCGAGCTCCAAAAGAAAGCGTGGAAACTAATTAAACATTAAGTTTTAAGGTAAAATATTAAATTGTTCATTAGGCCCGTTGAAATTCTGATTTATTACTAACAGAACGAAGTAATACTTGACTTTGAAGAAACCAGGTCATTGCATTCTTTCTTAGTCTGAACATGCTGTAGCTTAGACATCAATTAATTGGCCTTCATTTTTTGCAGCAGTACACTTGTTTGGTTTAACCTGGCAACTACAGCCTGTTGTTGAAGGGCAGCTATATGAAAATGGAGTCAGCAAAGGAAATAAAGGATCAGAATCCATGGACACCACTTACTCTCCAATCGGAGGAAAAGCTTCTGATAAAATGGAAAAAAAAGGTACGTATTTTGAATCAAGTTCTAGCTTCTCTAGTTTAATTTTAAAAGAGGCGTGAGAAGCCCATAACCAGATTGTTTGCTTTAGCAGAACTGTCACTGATATTAGCAAACGACCCAAGCCATTAGGAAAGCAATGGCAGGAAAGTAATGTTCAATAGCAAAATTATTGCCCTTCCTTTGTGAGAGAAGAGATTAAAGTGTTTGGCTTCTGTCATAAGATAGGCAAAGTGGGACCATATTCGCCTTGTTCCCATTTGTGCAAAGGGCTTAAGGCTGTCCCTGTCTCACAACCTAAGTCAGTCTTGGGCAAATGAAACCCTTTGTACTGACAAGTTAGAATATGCAGAAGGGTAGAAATCTTAATGCTTTTGAAGACATCCAGTTCTTGAAGGCATAAGCTAAAATACAGCGTCCTGTCACATCCTGGCTTAACCAGTCACAGTGAATCAGCCTGCAGGAATCCACTGAGGTTTGATAAAATGCCTGAACCAGTCTAGCAGCTCCCTGCTGCCAGGGGCAGAGTGCTGCTTTGCTCCCTTTGTGGCTCCCTGTGTCCCCATGCCCCCTGCGTGACCAAGACATGTTAGTTCACTGTGGCAGAAAAAACTGGCTTCATTAAAAAATGGAAGTAGTCGTCTGCCATGTAAGTGACTGAACCAGCCCTTTTGAAGGAGCAGAGAAGTGCCAGAGCTGGCATAAGAAAGGAGTGGACTGTGCAGAAAGGAGTGCGAAGCAGAGAGCAGGACTGTCTCTGAGATGCACAATTTCTTTCCCTCAAGTCCTGTAATTTAATGTTGCTGGATCACCTACTCCAGTATTAGTTACAAGCTCTTGCCCATGTTTCCCACTGAACACCATGGTGATGCTTTCTGACTGTAAGACACAGCTAGACCTCCCTTTTTTTTATGATACTCAGAAATAGTGGATTAAACAGCATAGATCAGAGAAAAGTGAGTGGGAGTAGAATACAATCCTCTGTCTTTCCAGTTGTTGGGAGGAAGGTAAAATTGTACTGAGAGCTCTGCAGTGGTAGGAGATTTTCAGAGCTTTCAAATTTTAGAGCAGAGCAGGGATCTGATTTTTTGTGTGCAGGTAAGGTTTATGACTGTAAATGTGAGACAAAATGGGCCATTGTTGTACCAGACCTTCCAGAAGGAAGATTACATCTCACATCAGTAGCCTTACAAATCAACGTGGCACAGCTGGACAGAGAACATATTAGATAAATAAGTAATAGAAATACATGTAAGGAGACAATTATGTTGTTATCCATTATTTCACCCCTTAGAATGCATTGGTAATGAATTGCAGTAAACGTTTTATACACCTCTGTATTTTTGTTGTGGCGCACCATGGAAAATATCTCAAATAGTTCTTTTCAACTGCATTAAATAATTTTGTCAATATATTACAGATTTAATAAAAGCATTTCAAAAGCATTTTGCTCCCAAAGGAGGATGTGACGGAAAATCAAAACCATCAGAAGTCTAGAAAATGTGTTGTTTTTAAAACAGAGAAAAGAATGTATAAGTCAATGGATGCTCAATGTAGTAGGTTGAAAGCCAAACCACATACCTTTCCCCAGGCAATCCTCAAGTCTTGTGTCACTACACAATAACCTTACAGCACTAAAGCACAGAAGGCTGTGATAGCAGAGCCGCTTCGCTGAGGGCTTATCCAGCAGTTTCAGAGGTCAGTAGTGAATATAGCTAGACTGTTGTCCCACTTGTACCCTTTCACCTTTTGGGAGTAGCCTGTAATCCAGAATGTATGTTAACAAGGGTATACACTTGGGAAAACAGAAGAAAAATCACATGAGCTTAGTACCAGGTTTTAGCACATGCATAGTCTGGCTGTGGCTGATTTTTGCTGGTTACATTTCTTTCTATCACTTTTAATATATATCAGTAATTTTATTCCCAGTTCTCATAACAAGTTCTCCATGTAGATGTACTGGGACAGGGGATTTGGAAGCAGGCAACTTCTTTCACTACAGCAGGATAAGATACCACAGAAAGTTCATACATTCCCTGATTTCACAGGGATAAGTAACTAATGTTAGATACTGTGACCTCCCATTTTCCCAGCTTAGTGCAGCAGCACAGAATAGTCTTCCAGACTTTGAAAGCGTATGTTTTAACTAATTTTTTAACAAAAATCAAGTATACAAATGATTAAGTCAGATTTCTTTAAGAAGTCACTTTATAACAAACTGACCCATGGCTATGAGTTAACATTTTAATATGTAGTAACGTGATTAAAAGCTCTGACATCCTGTCGATGCTGGTATTTACCAGGGGAGTACACGGAGATTGATTGTTTCAGGATCAGTAATAATCAGAATATGGGTACTTTCTTGTGAAGATAATTGGCCACACGCTGTTCAGAGTTTTACTTTCTTGAAGCCAAGAGAAACCTGTGATTGGGAATCTATCTTCTGTTTTAGACTTGCAAGGAAATTGTGCTTAGAAAGAGTAAGGAAGAATTAATACCAGTTGGCAAGATTGGGAGCTGTACAAATTATTGAATCTAGATAATTAAATGATACTTTGTCCTGAGAAAAATGTTGTACAAGAAAGATATTTTTAGAACAAGGGAAGAACTTGAATTGCAGCACTGTAATTTTAAAAGCTTGGTTTGGACTTTTTCAAGAAAGAGCAAGGATAATCTGTGGACAGTGTGACTTCAGATGCCGTTATTGTGCAGCCGTATACCTGCTTAGTTCAGGTAGGCACAGAAACAGAGCTAAATTCTTTTTCTGTAAAGAGGGCACAGTGGCTTGGTGAATATGAAAACATGCACTTCAGGCATGGCTTTTGCGGTAACCTTTTCGTGCTATGCAGTTGTCTGAAAAAATACTCTTTGAAAGGTAGAGATGCTGCGACTGCAAGCTCTCGGTAGACAGTAGATAATATACGTATTTTCATGTTACTGTTGTGAACAGCATCATGCACTTTACTGTGTAATGAGATAAAAGTAAATCTAAATGCATCTGTTTTTTGAAGATTACATAAAATTATTACTAAAGTAAAGGTATTTTCATCTAGTTGTGGAAGAACTCAGAGATATGTTCTTTTGAGCCTAGGAACACTAATGTGGTATTCAGCATAATTTGATAACATCACTTCATGAAAACACTTCCTGACAAAAAGTTGTAATGCTTTTTGTTTTTATTTTCAACAAAGAATCAGGCTGCCTCACTTCAACAAACAAAGCAGTTACTGTATCTTAAAGGACCTTGAACACCAACCAATGCTGCCATTTACTTCAAAAAATTATACTGTATCCTTGACTTTTTTCTTAGTTGCTTTACAGTCTTGTAATTGAATCACATTAATTACCATGTGTCAATATCACCAAAAAAGTTCCTTAGTGTTTTACTTAACCTGGGGTAATTGCTTTCAAAGAATCATTAAGATTTAATATCTCTGGAGGACTGGAAATAGGGGAAAAGGTTTTTAAATTTACATCAGCCAAGTAAGATCTCATGAGTTAGAGTATGAAGAGAACCCCTTTCATTGCCCGACACTGGAAGTTTAATTCTCTTTCAAAACTCAACATTGAAGAATTTTTTTTTGTGAAACAAACTGGACAGAAGTAGTCTTACTTCGCATATTGTTAGAGCAAGAATTTGGAAGTAGTATAACTTGTGAGCTAAGTAACAAGTGTATTTTTAGAATATTAGATTACAAGTTCTGTGCTGTAAAAATAGATGCTTTTATGTGATACAGTGTTAAAAGTCACCTCCTAGTTCTTGCTGTAGGTTTCACGACACAAAGCAGCCATAAAGCTGGAAGATCCAGTACCCTGACAATTGCTTCTTCCTTGTAAATTAAATCCTTATTCATTAAGAATGCTAAGTACTTCCTACGCTAGTTAAAACCTCCATAAGAACCCACTGAGGATCTTTGTTATTAATACGTTCAGGAAAAAGCTGGCCCAAGCTTTGCTATCGCTGTTTTCATTTCCAGTGGCAATTTATAAAATTTCATATGCATTATGTTGCATTAGATAGTTATATGCATTATTGTAAAAGATGAGGCTCCAGTCAATTTGCTCTTCTTTATCCTTCACCATGATACTGGAATGAAAAGCAGCATAAATGGATATGGCTGCTGAATTCAATCTTCTCTTGGCTCTTCCTCCAATATAGCGTGCTGCCCCTCTTCTAGTTGAGAGGAAGTATGGAAATGTTAGTTGGAGTTTTGCAAAACTTACAATGGAATTAGCTCAGATGTTAGCAGGACTGGGTCTGTGATTTGCAGCGTGTCACAATGCCGATCGCAGGCAGGCTTTACAATACACGGATAGCGATATGAGCCAGCAAAGCAAGCCAGCTCCAATTTAGTTTGGCAATCTCTTCTGTATGCATTCCATTCCCCTTTCTATTTCAGCTCTCTCATACCCATGTGTGAAGTTACGTACTGTAGATGTCTGCAAATTTATTGTTGGGCATTGTGAAATGATGCCAGCTTTCTCTTTAGATTGCCTGTCACTGTCCTCGTGCCCCTGTTATGCTTTTATGCAGGAAATCCAAGCCAAAACAGATGTTCTTTATTTCTCCAGGATTAGATTATCACTACCATAAAAAAATCGTTAGGAATGGTGATTAATAGAAATCTAGGCTTGGTCATGGGCCCCAGACTACCAAGTTTGATGGATTTTCTGTCTTCACTGGTGTCCATTTGTATAGCTTATGCAATGCCCTTTCGGCAGTAGTCTGAAATTCTGCTAGAGGAAACTAGCCTGCCTTCTCTGTGCATTCTCAGTTGAATGAGTTTTGTTTGCATAGCTGACAGGTAAAGACCGTGGTTTACACAGCAGCACTTCTACTTTACATATTGAATAAAGCATTCCAAGATTTCCAGGGCAAAAATTCTCTACCACCACTGTGGCTGTAAATGTTGCCTGCAAATTTATTTGTATTTTTCAGCTAGTTGAATAAAAAAAATGCAACGGTTTCAGTGAAACATCCTCTGTTTAAAGGTTGTTTTCAATATATTCTAGTATGTCTAAGGCATACCTCATGACCTGTTATCTTCACCTACTGTGAATATGCACATGATGGGTTTGTTTGTTTCTGGAATACAGTGTTTCAGAAAGGACGAGCCATAGACACAGGAGAAGTTGAGATTGGAGCCCAGGTTATGCAGACGATCCCCCCTGGTTTATTCTGGCGCTTTCAGATTACCATCCATCACCCCATGTACCTGAAGTTTAACATCTCGCTGGCAAAGGATTCTCTGCTGGGAATTTATGGCAGAAGAAACATTCCACCTACTCACACTCAGGTAATTAGAAATAATACTAATTCTATCGTGCTAACATTTTCCAACAGCAGTGGATGTGAGTGTTCACAATACGCTTTCAGAGCAGGAAGGGAGGGAGCTGCTGGCTGTAACACAAAAAGCAGCCTGTTTATCCCTTTCTTTTACTGAGGTCTGTCTATACCCTCCAACCAGAGGAAGGGACAGTGTCATAACAGCAGTTGTAAACACTGCGATGTGACTGTCCAGGAGGCTGGACAAGTACACATTGTGCTGTTGTGACGCTCGTCTTTGCAGGGGCAGTGGGATTAAGTACCGGGTCATTTGAAAATGCTTTAATCTTTTTATGACTTCATCAAAACAAACAGATTACATAGTCCGTATAAAGAGCTAATAGGAAAAAGAATGAAAGGCTGTTTCTGGTTTCTAATGTGAAGATAAGGTTTGAGTGGTTTATTCCCTGGGATTTTGCAAGAGAAAACCTAGCTAGGCAGTAAGAATATGTGATAATGCTGGTCAGATTCAACTTGGTTTTTTTAGGCTTAGTGTATTCAGCATATGAAACTAATTTCTATGGATGACAGGTTTTTCAGCTTTCTTATAGAAGGACCAAACTCCACAGAGTGTGAAAAAAATGGTATATGGAATCATGGAAAGGTTGTTTTGAAGGGGTCTCTGCAGATCATCTAGTCTGTCCTCAAAGAATTTACTAGAGTTTTGGTTTTAAAAATGAGAGCTTTTAGCTGTCAGTGACCTAAACTGAAGCTGGGTCTTCAGTTGAGCTGAGATTGAACTTTTATTGAAAATTAGAATGCCTAGAAAATCTCAAGAAATATATACACTCCTTAGGGATTCATAGGAAGATTTACATCTCTGATACTTTGAGGTTTACTGGTCTTAAATTTGACATCATCAGCATGGTTAGAACTTCACTGTAAAAGCC
The DNA here is from genome assembly GCA_013389865.1 of Piaya cayana. NCBI lineage: Eukaryota > Metazoa > Chordata > Aves > Cuculiformes > Coccyzidae > Piaya > Piaya cayana. The sequence continues at coordinate 8,047 of WAAB01017527.1, forward strand.
AGAAACTTATTTGCATTAATAAAATTAAATATAAATAAAATATTACACTGGTTTCTTTTGTGGAGTNGTGTTTAATAGATGATATTAACAGACAAATATTAAAAAATCTGATCTAGAACAATAGGTTCTTTAATATGTTCTTGGCATTTGAGATTAATCACTGCAATACAAATGGGAAATTTTGGAATTATTCCCATTAAAGAGATGTAATTTTTGAAGCAAATATGCTGCATTTAGAGCAGCGAGTCTGAATTTATCCTGCCATAGCAAGCAGCAAGTTTTGATGCCAAATTTCTGACCTACTCTAATGCTTTTTATATTGAAACTGAAGCTAAATATACTAGGTTATGCAACTGCTGTCCACATTGGTGAATAATTAGTCAGACAGGCAATTCCTCTTAAGATTTCAATTCTTTATTCCTGTTTGAATGAGACTTGCAGAGTAGATTCAAAGAATTTCCTAGGTGGTTAATTTTTTCTCATTATTATTTCAGTTTGATTTTGTAAAACTGATGGATGGAAAACAGTTAATTAAACAGGAACCAAAAAACTCAGAGGAGCCCCAGCAGGCTCCCAGGAATCTGATCTTAACTTCACTGCAAGAGACAGGTTTCATCGAGTATATGGACCAAGGAGCTTGGCACATGGCATTCTACAATGATGGAAAGAAAGTGGAGCAAGTGTTTGTGCTAACTACAGCAATTGGTAAGAAAAATTAAATTAGAATTGGTTTTCCAATTGCTACATTGGAAAGCTATATTTGAAAAGAAATTATTGACTTTGATTCTGTCTTCACTTAAGTGTTCTCATAAATGTTTTATTTTAGCTTTGTTCAATTAGGAAAAAATTGTACACAGAAAGGGTCATTGGGCACTGGAACAGGCTGCCCAGGGAGGTGGTTGATTCACCTTCCCTGGAGGTGTTTAAGGCACGGGTAAACGAGGTGCTGAGGGGCATGGTTTAGTATTTGATAGGAATGGTTGGACTCAATGATCCGGTGGTTCTCGTCCAACCTGGTTGTTCTATGATTCTTTAATTAACCTCTGTGGAGTGGCTTCATGTTTATGCCAGTATTAGACAAATAGCAACATTTGTGTGCTAAAGGTGGATGTTAACAAATTAATTAAGTGTGAAGTTTTCATGTGTGTTAAGATTTTTATACCATAGCTTAAATGCTTGAGTAATTTCTGATGTTATCTTGATCAAAGTAAAAGAGATTACGTCTGCCCTCTCTATTTACATGGGAACCATAAATCCTGCAAAAATTACTGAGGCTTCGAGTTCTTATTTCCAGTATTTTAGTCAGTTAGAAAATCTAAAAGGCAGCTGTTGTAGATTTGGTTGTGATTGTTTTGATAGATAGTTTGATCGCTTTATAGCTATTTGAATGTACCATTTAGTTGGGAACACAGAAGGCCCATATAGAAAACAGTGTCCTGGTGGCGTATCAGATCCCCACTGCCTTTTTAATAGATATAGATATAAGTATTGTTAGTGAGCAATTCTCACACAAGGGGTCTCTTTGGAATTTAAATTTAGGTAAAGTGGTGTATTTATGACAGTCCCAGTTTGCTGCAAGACTTGAACCACTGTGCCCTTTAGTGAACCTGTTCTACCATATGTTTAGCAAGATGTCTTTACTAGTAATGGACATGCCATCTGCTCTTTAGAACAATTGGATGCTATTTTTATTTGATGGTAAACACCTTGCAGACCAGGACTGTATCATTCAAAATCTGAGATTTTGAGAGACTTGCAGAAAAATAATTTAGAAAGTGAGATAGGATTGTAATGACTGGTTTTGGTTTAAAAGTTCATATTTGCTCTGTTAAGAAAAACTAGTATTTTACAAACAAGAAAAAAAATGTCATCATTCAATGCTGTATGAGAAAAAAAAAAATCTTCCAGCAATTTATGAAGCATCTTCACAGGTGCTCTGTGAAGACCATAAAACCTGGCCGTACTCCAATCTAGACCAGAATCCAAATACCTGCCTCTTTGTTTATTTCTACTGTAAGACAGCAGTGTTTTTATGGAGCCACAGTGCAGGCAGGAAACCTTATACTTAATCTCAGAAATAGTTATGAGAAAATGTTTTGGGGAAAAACAGCGTTCATGCTGAAAACATCTACTGCCAACATGTTTGAAATAGTGCTCGCTATCATGTTTTTTGTAACCTGCGTATCTTCTTCTCATGCTTTTCTTTGCAAAATGGTTCTTGATTGTTTCTTTGGGAGTTTCCATAAAACAAAAAACTTGAGTCGTACTCCCACCTCAGACTGGGCAGCAGTCACGTTTGACATCTCTGCCAGCAAAGGAATCATTCAGGACCAAAAATTGAAACACCCAGACTACAGCAAGAGCTTGGGTACATCTCTGCTGTATGCTACTGGGGGCTGTGGGAAGCAGTCATGACCTCCTCATAAGCATCTGTCAGGTAGTATTTCAGGTTGCTCAGTGTTAGTTATGTACAAAAATGGATTTCGCTGACACTTCAGCCAAAGCTCTGATCAGGCTTTCCCTTGAGGGACATAATTTGCATGCCAAATCTGGCATGCCTCAAATACTCGTATACACTGAACAAAGGCCAGCCCAAACTGGACGTTGCATTGAGGGGAAGCAACTTTTCAAACAGTTAGTTCTTCATTTCAGATCAATATAGGGATCATTTACCATGTGAATCCGGAAAACTGAGAAGACAGGCAAGTGTATACAGAGCAAGAGGAGAGTTTATAAGGAACAATTGTAGGTAAAACTTAGTATTTGTGAAAATATTACTTCTGAAAATGAGCTGGTTTTTTGACTGTGAAACAGGCATCTCATACAGGCTGTGGATAGCTGATGAACAGATACCTAATAAATGCCTGTTCGATGGTATGAACTGATAGCCTGAAGAAAATGATTTAAATAACAGTAGGAGTTTTCAAGAAAAAATAATCCATATCTGTCCAAGTGCCCATAAATAAAGTTATTTCAGTTATTCATATTAGTTGTAGGTTATAATTCATCTTTTGACAAGTTATGTTTGAGTTTAAAAGTATTCCAGTTTTGATTGGACTAATATTGCAGTGGTCTGCCCTTCCTTGAGAAGATTTTTCCTCCCAAATCACTCGCCATGGACAGATGCTCTTGAAAGGGATCTGGATTCTGCCCAGCAGCTGCATGGGCTGCAGAGTCCTTCAGTCCTGGTGCTGGCCTGACACTGACCTACTCCGCATGGGAGCATCTTAGCCTTGGATTTGCTTCGTATGCTTTATAGGAAACCCATATAAATCAGTGAATCCATTGAATTCCTATAGGAAATACATGTGTAAATTAAAACCAGCTAATCCATTTGAGCCTGTCCCCAGATGTGTGAAGTTAAGTGGTTTACTGTCCAAATCTCTGTGATGAAACATGGGCAAGTTTAAGATCAGAATTGAAGGTGGCTTTGGGTTTGGAGTTTCTTGGGGGGTTTTTTTGCTCAAATCTAGTTCACAATCCCTTATTGCATTGAGTTTCATTACTGTACAAAAGACTGGGTTTTTTTTCGTCTGATTGTATAGAAGTAGAAGTCCTACCCTCCTCCAAGGAATTAATTCACATGGTTCAAATGAACACCATAGAAGGCAATTTACCCTATAAACAGGTTTCAAACAAATTACTTCAGCAATAAGAAAAAATGTTTAAGGTGGACATTTTTCAGCAAATACTCTGGTTCTTGCAGTGCTTTTAATAGTGGTGAATTTTACATGAACACTTACTTTAAAAGCTTTTTGGTGTAATATAAATGATGCACTTGTTATCTTGAAGCTGTCAAGACAAAATCTAATATTTGTAAGCTGCTTGAACAGGAATTTTGTTTTATGTTCCCTATGAATGAAAATGGGCCTTTTATTGCTTCTGCACCTATTTGTATGGTGAGACGTGTCCTGCAGAGAGAGGTGAAGATGCTGTTCATTTCATATTCAACTAATTTGTATTATTCTTTGTGCACAACTCTTTGAATAAACAGAAGTCCTGGATGACTGCTCTACTAATTGCAATGGGAATGGAGAATGTATCTCGGGGCACTGTCACTGTTTCCCAGGATTCCTTGGTCCTGATTGTGCGAAAGGTAATCTCACATTAACTGACCCACAGTGCATGTCAGCGCTCGTGATTATGCTGTGTGACTGCTAGGCTTGGAAAGATTCAAAGTGATTAAAGGAGATTAAATTCCTTTCTGCAGCCAGATGGCAGATACAGTACAAGTGCACACATAGAAAGTTTCTTTATGCTGTACTTAAGCTAAGATGTGTGGTCCACTTCTCTCTCTTTGACTTTCAGAGTTAATGGATTCCTTCATCCCTCTTTGCATCCTCTTTGTTCTTATAAAATACATTTTTTAATATGTGTGTTAGCTTAACATAATGTTTTCTGTTATTTAAAATGGACAAACAGTTCCACTTTAGAGAAAATTGCATATGTAAGTCAAACACTTCCGAGGTCTTACTCGAATAGGGTGTAGAAAATAAACCTAAAGCAGCTTAGACACTATTTTCCAGCACTGGGGAAAAAAAACATGCTAAAAAGATTGTACTTGAGCTTATTTCTGTTTCAGCTATTTTTGCTGGTATTATCCATCATCTGCTGCATATGATGTCTGAAAGTTCTCATGTTTTTCCAATGTTGCCTCAAATTTATGGTTGACTTTATTTTTTTAAGACCTTGATTGGCTCAGAAATTGATACTGGATTGTAAAACTAAGCTTCCACTTCACTGATCTATGTGCAGATCAGTAATGGCTAAAACTTCAGTAATGTTAAGTCTGCTTAGAAGAAAGAAGAAAATGGCATTATCTTGCTTCAGTTCACAGAGAAGAAATATTAATCTTACTGAAAATCGTAAGCTGCCATCACTGTGCAAGATTTTCTGCGGAGGCCAATCAAGGGGAGGGTATTATTTTTATCTCCTAAGATATGCCATTTCAGGTCAAAATTAAGGTATGCTAGTGAAGCAGACTGAGGGGATGAGAACATTGTATTATTGCTGCATTATGTATTTCAAAGACTTCTGTCTGTGACAGCCCTCAAATCAAATGGAGGACTGGGGGGCTGGAGTGCAAAGCAATTCTACAGAACAATAAATGCAATAAATGTTAATCTGTGTAAGTATGTAAATACAGTAAAAAGGTCAATCTGCCTTCTTCAGATTCCTGTCCCGTGCTGTGCAGCGGAAATGGAGAATATGAGAAAGGTCACTGTGTGTGTCGAAATGGGTGGAAAGGACCTGAGTGTGATGTTCCAGAAGAACAGTGTATTGATCCAACATGCTCTGGCCATGGAACTTGTATCATGGGCATCTGCATCTGTGTCCCTGGATACAAAGGAGAGATTTGTGAGGAAGGTGTGTGAAGTTTCCTTCTCTATGGTTAGGGGGTTTGATTTTTGGTTTTAATCTCGAAACCTGCCTTACAGTAGTTAAGAACTCATGTAGACGTGAGGAGCTTGCTGTGAAGCAGCACTGTTTTGCTGAAAAGAACCTTTACTGTCTCATGGAAAACAATGCTAAGATAAAAAATTATCAAAGGTAAAGGCATTCAGGTCTCAGTGACAGTTGGAGATGATTACATCATCTCCAATTTCTATACTAAAAAAATAAAATTATTTAACATTTTGTAATAAGACTGTTTAATAATTGTAGCATGGTCCATCTTCTGAAATACTCTTTTGGTCCGTGAGGACTCATGTGATTTCAGTTCCCTCCCTCCATTAAATCTCAGTAGCAAGGACAGCAAGGGGAGGATGCTTTTGCCTTTCGGTAAGCAGGGTATTCTCAATCCTCCAAACATTTCCTGGAAAACATCCCAGCAAGCAAAGAGGTAGGGAGATTTGGTTTGGTTTTTTCTGCAAAAGTTGTGAGACCATCTTGATTTGTTTGTCTTTGCTATTCTTCTCTGAGGCTCCAGATACCTTTTGTTGAGCAAGGGTGGCTGGTGTCCCCCGTCCTCCTTGCTCTCAGTAACCTCAGTCACTTAGCAGACACTGTCAGAGAGCCCATGCAGACTTTTTTACTTGGCGAAAAACAAAGGGTAAGACACTGAAACACAATATGATGTGGTGGTTCTCCAAAGTAATTAGCCAATCATAGTCAGCTTTTCCCTTTTTCCGTTCTGTCACATCTTAGATTTTTCCATGAAGAATGTACTGACAATATAAAGCCAAAAGACCAACAATTTCGGTTTAACAGAGCATATTGTGTAATTCCCTAGTCATTTGTCATTTTTACTGTGAACCTGTGTTCAGACTACTAAACTCACATCTTTTAAGGCTTGGCTAATGAAAAGTGGGAAATCTTGAGAAAAAGTAAGCGTACTTCTGCTGGTTATAGTACTGATGTGTCTCTGCCTTCATCTATAGACAGAAGCAGTTTTGGTTTGCCTGTTAGCATGTCTGAGATAGCTCATCCGCTTTGAGTTTCTTCCCTTGTGCACCGCCTCGAAAAGCAGAACTCTTCTTCATGCTTGCCCTGATTTTATGAATTTTCACTATTCCCCTTAGCCTGAAGCTAGGGATAGGATACTTTGTGCTTCCTGCTATATAGATTTTAGGTAATTCTTTTGACTAGCACGCAGAGGAGGCTCTTCATGTGGCTTGAATTCTCTAGTCAGAAAAATGTCCATGATGGATTTGATGGATTTGACATACCTGGTACACTTTTTAAAGGGAGGATGAAGAGAACGCTTCTGGCATACTCAGTTGTTGATAGTTTCAGAAACAGACAAAAGCAAGAAAACCCAAATGGGAAAAAGCAAGTGATCCACAGATTTATTCACTGAGACCGTGATGCCAAACAAGCCTGTAGTTGATGAGAAGCTGACCGCTGTTTTCAGTTACTTTGATTCTTGCCATAATGTGTACCTGCAAAATGGTTGAAAATATTAATTGAGATAAATGTAGTGAGGCAGCTATTGAAAAAAGGTGTGAAAACATTGGATTTTTAAAGTAAGATACATATTTAATTTTTTTTAAATGCGCAATTATGTAGAAAGAAGAGCGATGAAGCAAACCTGTGCAACCAAGTACAGTGAGTTAACAGTGTGTGCATGACAGGACTGTTCAGTTTACTGTATTGTACAACATAACTTGTGCAGGAGTGGAAGTAATTCTGTCAGGAATTCAGATTACATTATTGTCTGTAATTATGAGTTTAGTATTATAGCAGTATTGTTAACACAGCAAACGTAGTAACAGATGTACCGTCTAGGGAGCACCAGTAGAGTCATTGCTATAGGAGCCCTTTGAATTTGTCCTACCAGATTATCATTACAAAAGTGAGTGATATTTTTTAAACCGTTTATGGAGTCACACAGTTAATTTTAGAACAGCAAAATAAAGAGCTGTCTCAGGATGAGAGAAAATTGCTGAGTATTTTTGTCCTGTGCTTAGCAAGATACGCGTTGTCCAGAAATACTGATTCCTCTCTTTCAGAATTACATTGTGCTGTGCACAAGCCCGGAAGGCTGAAAAAGATTCAAAATAAATCTTGAAATAGAATCTTGAATTTGTGGCCTAGCAGCTCAAAAGATAAAGCCTGGCTTCTTTATTCTTAGGTCAAAAGGTCCTATAAACTAGAGACTGTTAATCTCTGTCTGAAGTATTTAGTCTTCCCTGACCGAAGGAGAGAGCATCTCCTCATTCATGCAGCACAGAATACTGATTGTTAAGTCTACAATTTAATTATTAAAATAGTATTTGTGCTGATACTTGAAAAATACATACAAGAGCTTTCAAAGTGCCTTTTTAACATTAGTGTGAAGAATGATCTGACATGAGTAGGCTTTTGGCTAATTGTTTCCCATGCTTGGACTCCACAAATTCCTCTTCAGCTCTGCAGACTTACCTTCAGCCTCCAGAGAAGGCCAGCTGTGTTCTGCTTAAAATCAGCCTTGTTAAAGAAATACTGGGGCTTTATGGAAGAATATGCTGATTACACAGGTCTAACCAGCTGATTTAAATTCTTCTGCAGCACTCCTGAACTTTTCACTAGGAATTGTTTAATCCAAATTGAGAACAAATTTAGCTCTTTGTCTGTTTGCAAATTGCTCATCAGTACGTTATGACTTTTATGAATCTGTTCATTATCTGCAATTGCCCAGCAGATACTTTTCGGAAGCATATGAGATTTTTTTTTTACAGCAAGCATTCAGTCAGAGATGCACTGCTCAGGGTTAGTCGATGGCCTTTTTTTTTTTATCAAATTTTCAGCTATAGAGATAGCTTTTCATGGGAAGATGAAAGAATTAATCTTACTTTTCCCAGATGTAAATAAAACACAGAGCACAAATACCCAAATGGAAACACAATGCAGAACTGTAGAAGTAATTATGAATTGCTACAGTTATTTCCCAACCCTGCTACCAACTTCACTGACTTGGACTTATATCTATCTAGGGAATCTACATTTAAAAATAGGACAACATCCTTGAAAAGCAGAATTATATGATATCTAGCAGTCTACACACTTCCTTTTTTCTTGCTTTTGGCTTGTACTTTTGCAGAGATGCTAGCATAGGCTTTTATTTCCTTGTGTTTGTTAACATATTTTCAGTTTAGGTATTTGCATAAAAATCACTAAACTAATCTGATACCCCAATGTTGTATTTCACTAGGAAACTACTGTAGAGGTGCTAGTTCTATGCTCTCAATTGTATATTCCCTGCTTTCCAGAGGACTGCTTGGATCCAATGTGCTCTGGCCACGGTGTGTGTGTTCAAGGGGAATGTCACTGCTCCACGGGCTGGGGCGGTGTGAACTGTGAGACATCGCTCCCTGTGTGCCAGGAGCAATGCTCAGGGCACGGGACTTTCCTCCTAGACACAGGAGTTTGCAGCTGTGAGCCACAGTGGACGGGTTCAGACTGTTCAACAGGTATGCTGGTTTCTTTATTTTTTCAGTAATACCTATGCTTTCCATCGAAGTCATGAAAGAATGTGGTTATTGTTACTGTGCTAGTATGAATTTAAATAACAAGGGATCTGTGCACTTAATGGACTTGTCAGCAACTGGCTTTCTGTTGACGAGGATAGAAAGGGTCTCTCTCTCTGACAGGAATGTTCACTGCTTGATGGTCTGCCAGTGATATCAGTAAACCTGCAAGAGCCTCCTGGCATGGATATGAGTTAAGCGTAACTGTCACATGAGATGTTGAGCACTTATCAGGCTCATACAATGACAGAATCCACAACTTGGAGAGACTGCAGGGATATAAAAAAAAAATTAATGGTGTAAATGCAGTGACTGATGAGGAAGAAGGGTCTGTCAAAAAATCTTTAAACAGAAATGACCATCCATTCTCTAATGCTGGGATAAAAACTCTTTTCTCCCTTGGAGGATCATCAAGGTTTGATCCCACTGAATTTGATTAGGAATTGAAATGGATTTCCTATGAGCTTTGTACATTTATGTTTCATTTTCTTGAAATGAACGCACAGTGGACATTTTACTCCCTAATGGAGCATGTCATTACCAATGTATGTGCTACTATTTTTTTTTTCTCCTATAAAGTTCACAAGACCAGAATCTCATCCCAGTACAGAATACATCCAAGTGACAGGTTTGCTGAATACTGTGGAGTACAGCCAGTCATCCAAGTCGCCAACTTTTCTTTTCTTAGAAATCATCATTCAGAAGAACACTCAGTATAAATTTTCATTCAGACCTTTTAAGCGAATGGTGATCTTTAAGTTGGGATTTACAAAATGTCCCACTTCTTGGAACAATAAAATAGAAATAAAATAATAACCTGATAATAACTCTAGTGTTTGTTACAAAGACCCTGCATGCATTCTATGCTCCAAAATTAATGCATGTACTTTCAGTCTGACACTGTCAGGTATGGTATTTGCTTTGATGAGAATTGACTTTTTATCGGCTTTCAGCAAAAGCCTAGTTGCTTGCATTTTTATCATGTGTTTTATTATGTGTTAAAAATATTCCCTGAAGGTTAGTAAATACAATTACTTCCATTACTGAAGCAAATAATTAAGAAAGGTGTTAGGTATGTATTAATTTTTATACTCACAAAATCTGCAAGGTAATTCTGTTCTAAATGCAATGTTATTGTCGCTCAAAAAGATATGTAAATCTCCAGTAGGTCTGTTGTGTTAGCTGCATGGGGCAATTAGATATTAAGTGTGGGAACAAAGAGCTAATAAATAACTGCAGCAATGAGGCTTTTATCTACTGTGCTAGGATCATAGCTTTCATGTTTTTCTCACCTCAAAAGTGATTTTAATTAATTTTTAGACAAAAGGTAGCTTTTTTCCTTGCATCGATCAACCAGTAGAGAAAATACCACTGTTCATCCTTACTGTATTCTGAGTTATCAAAGAATGCTTTTACAGCCACCAGCAGGCATTGCTCTTAGTAGTAGATACTTCAGATTTCTCCTTTCATATTTACCTTTTTTCTTGGATGTTAACTAGATCCAAGATTGTTGTGGCAGTACAGTAAGGGTTAAGACTGAAGTGTAGATGTTGATTTGCTCTTGAGACCTTCTTCCTAAGATCAGTGATTGCTGTGAATGCTGGAAGTAAAGGTTGATTTTAGTGTGGAAGGAAAACATCATAAGAGTAAGTCAACAAGGTCAGAATAAATGAGCTGTCATATGCGAATGGAAGAAATCATGATGTTCTGTACAGTGAAGAGGATGAAAATGGTAAACCATGAATCTCATGGAACTCTTTTGTATTTTTGAGGCTGGAAAAGACCATGGTGTTCATGCTGTTTGATTTTCTGTAAGACATACCAAAAAGAAAAAAAAAATCATTCTTTTGTTTCTGCTTGACCTTCATAATTTCTGTTTAGTTTTGAGAAATTCAACCTTCACACAAAGACTGAAAAATGAAGGATAGTCTACCATGTCCTTAGGCAAATTGTTTCAACTATGTCTGACCTTCTCCACTAAAAAGTGCACCTTCTACTCCCAGCTTGAGTAGGCGAAAAGTCTACAATTGTGTTTCTTTCTGTGAGGTGAAACACTGAAAAAAATCTTTGTCACATTCATTGTGTTTTTTGTCCATAAGGTTTATAAATAGAGTCAATATTTTAAATCCATTTGCTTCCTATAATGGTACACACACGCAATCTCTGCACCACCACCCCCTTTCTTTTTCTCTCTCTCTCCCTGTCTCTACCTCCACCTCCAGAAGAAGAATATTTCTAGAAAAGAGTTATGTGTTTCTTGCTTTTTGAGTTGGTTTTTGGGGAAGTATGACCTTATAAAGTAAGCATTTTTCTTTTCCTGCTGCTTTGTTAAAAACATTGCATCAAGGGAACACTAAAATTTCCACGCTTAAATGTTCAAAGGTCAAAAAAAGACAAAAGGAGATGCCTGTACCTTAACTAACTCATCTTTCCTGTGTTTCTTATGAAACAGGTTTCATTTTTCACGCTTAAAAAATACCATTTTTTAAGAATGTGTGGCCCGAACATTCAAGCAGTTACTTGCTCTTGTATATACTTATTCTTCTGCACAGTTGCTGTACTGAAGACAGTGTCTTTTTCTAATCTGCCAAACTGTTCAAATCGGATTCTACTTTAAATTGCATGTTGAGACTATTTGGATACAACACTGAACTGTGACATGATTGAATTAATTGGTTGGCAAGAAGCTAGTTTAAAAAAAGATGAAATGAGGGAGCACACACACCAAAGCAGAGTGATGGAGTGAATTGGATTTATTTCTAGTATTCCCTTACATGTGGTATAGTTTCTAAAGGGACTGTCCAAATGAGGAGTCCATAGCTATGTTCCCCCTAAGTACTGCAAAGTCCATCTTGAAAACTTCCATATAGGAATATGAATTTTGCCATTAATGCCCTTTTGGTGGTCAGCAGTTAAATGTCTCAGACTGTCCATTTAACTTTTGCAATGCTTTTTCTGAAGAGGTCTTCCTTTTTCTTTAGGTCTTATGTATGTTTTTAAGGAATTATTTTATTCGATAGAATAGAATAATTCACCACAAAACATCTGCACTACAAAAGGTGGTATAACTAGAGTAGCGCTGGTGTGTGACCAGAGTTCAGGATTACTCTTCTATCCAAAAAAAACTCCAGTGTTAAAGATGTTTCTTATGTTATGACTGTGGAGAAAAGGATGTGATGCTAAGTTATCCACCATATAACCAGTGCAGAGTCCATCTGACTTACTGCCTTAGTTTAGCTGTACTGCATGACCCATCAGCTTGAACATTTTTTATGTTTGTTGGCAGTTGGGGACTTCTGTAACGCTGCCATGCGGGAGCATCCTGTTAACAGCTATGGGCTGGGGAGAGCAGGTGCTTGCTGTCAAAATCATTGACATCCTCTCCTGATGTGGCTGTTGCACCAGCTTCTAGCCAAAAAAAAGTGGTAATTCTGAAGTGCTTCACAATCTTATTGTAATTATCAGAGGACTGAAGCCAGGATCCTTCACCAGTGTAACATAACCTGCTTTCCTTTGCTTTCCTCTACTTTCCTTTGATTCCCAATTTCCAAGACCAAAAAGAAAAGAGCCACTGCACTGTTACAGCCCTACACTGTCCAAACCAGTTTTGGCTAGTTGACTTAGTACAGATGTCCAACATGGTCTCTGCTCTGATCTGTGGACTGCCAAAAGCTGACCTCACTGCCACCTCCAGTTACTCCTTCTAAATCCAAAGTTCTTGATGCCCAGTTGCTATCCATTGGGGTCCAGAAAATCCTCTAACAGAACTCCAAAACAGCTGTCAGGAAATGTTCTCATCATGTTTGAATTAGTGTTGCTCAATAAGAGCAGCTCAGTATGGTTTGAAAGTTGGTCAGATATTTAGTATTGCTAAAATCCTGCACTACTTGTAAGGTGTACTTGTAGGACACAACCTATGCTGCCATTTTATTTGGCTCTGTTAAGATCCGTCATTTTAACATTGTTAGGTGGGTATCTGATACTTACGTATTTGGCCTCTTTCTACCCTGCAATACTGAACTTCCATGAAAAGCCATTTTCTTTTGTTCCCTCAGACTTCAATTTACCTAACCCAACTTGCAATTTACACTTCTCTTTGTAAAGACTCTTCTGATCAGCTAATGTTCATACAGAAAGATAATATGCTGCTCCTTCTTTTACCTAATTTAGGCAGCATTACCTGAAATTCACTCTGAAAATACTGACATATCTTTGACTACACCAATCAAGAACAACATTGACAAGTATCCTGATGTGACATATGGAGGAAAAAAAATATAACTTGCCTTGCACCTGCACCTAAGATTTAAGTTTTATATAGACAAGTTCAAAATACTTTAATTGTTCTATCCGATTATACACTGACATGTTTACCATGAGGGAGATGGATTAGACTGTTTTGCCAATTTGCCAAATGGCTTAAACACTGAAGGTCATAAACAACCTATGGCTTTCACTGCTTCAAAATTATACCAGTGTCAGAAATTTGTAGAGAAGCAGCGTTGAGTTATTCCAGCTGAGTTCTTCCAAATGCTGTACTTTAGACATAGCCGTTACAATTCCTGTTGCAAGGATTTGTGCTGCGGTCATTATTCAAGTAATGGAATCGAATTTCGCATTCCCGCTGGCCTGAGTGGACGTTGCTTGCTGTCTTTACCTGTGGTGTAGTCTATGTTGAAATATGCACAGTAGGATGGACAAAGGATCGTACACTCTTTTAGTGTCAACGGGTTTTAAGTATAGTCAGCTTTCTACTTACTGCCTGTGGATCTTTCTTCCTTTACTTATGGGCTGTCATCCAAAATCCCTTGATGTTAATGAGTGATCCCCCTTTGAGTTATACAGGCAATGAGTTTCAGAAAGACACGTTTCAAAGTTGTGAGTACTGACTGCTCCTGTCAGGTAGAAGGGAAGCTCTGGCTAATTGCAAGTGCAGCATTAACAATACAAACAAAAAAAATCTCATTCTCTGGTTTTGGATTGACAACTTTAATATGGAGCCTTGAGACCAAGGGAGTCAAGTATCAGAGAAGATGGATGACAGAGTTGTTCAGGGGGACAGAGCCTTAGCTAGCATCAATTAGTGTAACTGCAGCGATGCCACCAGTGCAATCCCAGCGTGTTCCAGGTGAGAATCCAGCCCAGAGTCGCTAATTAATTGCAGAATTATGCCTAAAATATTATAAACTGAAAAATAATGAAATCCGTGACAGAGCTGATGCCTGTGACATCCTGTCCTGCATTCATTTCTCTAGACTCTATTCAGACAAAGTAGGCCAGTGTCTGTCCTCCTTACTGCAGGACATTTGTCGTAATTTCACTGAAGCCATTTATATTGCTGAAGCAACCTAATTATGATTGGGAAAAGAATACTGGCAGTTCTTAGTCACAAAAACATTCATCCTAAAATGATTATATGGAGATGGTATATATTTAGCGTATCTATTTTTGGTTAAGCTCTCTCTAGCAAGATTGGTGGTAATTTTACAAAGGGTAAAAATGGATCAGCAGCCTCTTCCTTCAGTATCTTGTGAAGCATAAAACCTCTTTAAAACTGAAGTGGTTTGAAAAATGCAAAATGTTGTAATTGTTGTAAATTGATATGTGCAGAGTAGAGTAATTTAAAAATCATTAGAAGTATGCATTTTTTAAAGTAAAGTGCTTCAAAAAGAGATGAAGGCATAATACAGTGTATTAATATAGTTCAAGACATCTCAAATTGGTTCCAAAATTAAACATCAAAAACTACAGCTTGAAAAAATAATTAGGTAAAACCATCTCATTGCAATCAGAAAACTCTTCAGGTTGAGGAAATTGCAAATTATGGGTGTCAGTCATTCTGATTTGCCAAGGACAAGGGTATTCACTACAAACAACTCACAGTAGTGAAAATAGCCTTGAAATTTCTTCAGTACGTGATGTGATCTGTTATGCATTTTCTAAAGACTGCTCTGTTCTGTGCTGGTACTTCTACTCTGTGCCCTGTTTTAGACAAATCTCAAGAACTTTTTAATTACACTATAACCATTCTTCATTGCTTTGTTCTGAAGAAATGATGGACTTACTTAATTTCATCTAACTGTCCTCTTTCTTCAATTTGTGAGGAGCGTTGACGATTACTGCTCTGCTAATTAAAAGGATGATTGAAGTTTCCCCTGCTGTACATTGTCTGACATTGTACAAAGTACTGTATATTTCATTGAAGAGGAAAAAAAAAATACTATGTGTGACTAGTTTGATTTGTATCTCCTGTAGAGCTGCAAGAGTTTGCAAAAAGATATCTGGTGAGCAAGATTTCTATTAAAAACTTAGTAGTTAAAGATTGGAACACTTAATATGTGTTGCTGGAAAATTTAAAACATGAGAAATTTAAGGCAGTGAAGAAGCACTCCAATAAAAATTAATTTTCCTGCATGTTGAAATCAGTCCAGAGGGAACCAGAAATACCTGATGTAATCATGTATTGATTTAAGAAATAGGATAAGTCAAGGGTATGAGATATACAATGAGGAGACTTGCGATGTTTTTCAACTGATTGCTGCTTATTTTGCAGATATGCCAAGAATAATGGCTCTTTCCTTCCCTTTTTCTTCCTGAAAATTAAGATTCTTAATCTATTGCTGCCTGCACCTCATTCGGCAATTATTGGCAATAACCCTTACTTCAGCTTTTGTAAATCCTGGTCTAATCCAAGAAAAGGTATTTCTTATGCCACAAAGTGGAATCCACAGACTCGATTTTGGATGCTTCTATCCCAGCAGCTCTTCCCTTATCCAGAAGCAAGGTACTTTAATTGCTCTGGTGATAGCATTGTGGTCCTGTTTATCCTGCTTTCTAGGTACCTAAAAGAGCTTTTCCTCTCTGTACACGTGGCAGTGGGTCTCTGCAGGGAGTCTGCTGTGTCCAGGACCTGTCCGCCTCAATGTTGTCTGTTAGGCCAGCTCCAGTAGATCTGTTTCAGGAGTAACAAGAGCTTAACATAAAGCTGTCATGACCTCAGTTGGGTGATTATTTAGTAGCAAAACCCAGCAAATAAGGGGGATTTCGGTAGCAATTCAGGTGCCAGAGGGGTTCAGACACATCCAGATTTAGGCAAGCTGAGCAAAGCGTTTAAGGGTCTGACTTTTGGATTTAGACATTCAAAGTTGTAGTTAGGTGCCTGCATCTCTTTTTGCATCTCAGCCTTATCAGCTACATGGTAGTTGATTTACTAGACAGTGATGGAGAACCATAGCGGAACAACTGACAGGACGTAGTATGGAAAGGACTTTTACAAATACTCTGTATCCAAGGAAATACTCCACAAGAATCCTTTATAAAAGAGGTTTAAGTAAAGTAGAGAAGTTTTGGGAATGTTCTACTAGTTTTGTGGATGCTGTAATGGAGGGGGAAAAGCAGCCTAGGTGGACTTCAAAACAGTAGCAATATACAAAATCTTCCACTCTTAATTTGCTAAGCCAAGACTAGTTATGAAATACCAACAAGTTATCCATAACACCAATATTTAAAGAAGAGTTCTTGTGTTACAAGAGAGCTTCCCTTTCTTACAGCTGGAAAAGCACAAATGGGAATTGTTAGAATAACGACAGGTTTTGTCCTTTGATGAATTTCAGAACATGTGTTACGCAAAATGGGTTGCATAGGCCCCTGAAAAGCAGATATTTATAATATTTTTTTATTGTCATGGTAAGAGTTCTACAAAAATAGCTATCATTTCAATATGCTCATGCAGCAGAGTCTCTGCAGTTTAACGTACCAGTCAAAATAGGAAAGTACTATTGATAAAAGTCAAATTCATGGGAACTTTCTTTTCTCCTTCATATTGCATTTTTTTATCTTTTTGATTGTGTAGATTGTTACAGGCATAGCATATATAGACATTTAAGGAATTCCTGGGGTTTGCCTTCTTGAAGGACTTTTGCTTAAATGTTTAGCCTCAAGTAATACTTTCTAAATGAAAAAAATGTACAGTAATTACTCAAGAACATTTCAATGGTGATAGAGCAAAATCTTCTTGTGTATTGTAGCTGCATTGCACATTCAGGCATGTCACTCTTCAGCTTAGGAAGCCTTGGCTATTTTATAAACAGATTATTAAAATAGTAACTATGACCTTGTGATCCGAAATCATTTTCTGATGGGCTGCAGAGAGCTGATTATTCCCATGGCACATTTGCATTTTCAGCACCTACTCTCATCACCCGTGCATTCATTACAAAAATGCCTTGAAGAAGGGTGGCCAGCCTGGGAATGCCTCTGTCAGCTCTGCGGAATGAGAAGTAGCAGGGAATCTTTGAGGAGTATGTGACTGGGCAGCATCTCCTGGGGGTAGCAGAACTGCCTCAGCAAAGCAGTGTTTGCATGCGTGAGAAGGGAGAAGTGATGACTTAGGAGAATAATGAAGGCGGCACAGAAGGAAGAGACAGAGCACAATTATAAAAGACGCTCATTCCCTTCTTAAGATTTACAATTACTACTGCAGCTGTATCACAGGCACTGAGGAGTGTGATAGCAGTGCTCACTTAAAAGCCAAGGTTATGTGCCCAAGGTGCCGCTTCTCCCTTGTGCAGGAAAAAATGCAAGTCACGAGCTGCATCTTTGCTTTAACAGCAGCAAGACAGAACAGCAGCTACCAGATGCATGTTGCTATTTCTGTTTGTGCTGCTGACACAGAGGAAGTTAATGGTTTATTTACTGGGAGCTGCTTTACCTCTCTCTCTACTCATCTTCACACACGCAGCAATGAACACAGAAATGTTTGCTCCTTGTCCGTGTAAACACTTTTCAGATTCGGTCACCAAGCACTGTATGACTTTTCCTAACTGAGGCTGCAGTCCTTGGTTTTGTGAAAGAGCCTGGCCATTGAGTTTGGCCAAGAAACTGCTTATTTATGCTAAAAAGAGAGGAAGCAAGGCTAACCTCTTCGACTGATTTGAATTTTGATTGTGAAACTGAGATATGTCTCAGAAGCTGGTCGTGACCTTTAATTTCTCACAGCAGTCATTATTGTGATGTAACTTGTTTGTTGGGAACACTTAGTTGATCCACTGTTTCTGTCTGTCGGTGTAGCCTTGCTCTTCCCTGAAAAAAAAAAAATTTGTAAAAATGAAAGTATGTCCTTTTAAAATTACTCAGTCCTAGCATGTTAATGCAAGTTCTGCAAGTCACTATCCCCTTTCCTTCTCTGTGCCAACTCTGTGTCCAATTTGGGCAGCTGTGGCATTTTTGCCATTTGGGGGCTGCCATTGCTTGAATGATGAATCTGAGGTGATGTTCCTGTAATATGTTGAGAATTAGTACCAGTGCCCACCTTTTGAGCCCTTCAGCTATATGATAAGTAAAATATATCTTCATTACTGAAGTCAGCAGGTACCTCTAGGGTACAGAACACAGGACCTGGATGTGGTAAGGACTCACTGTAGCAAATCTTGTGAGTGGACTCATTGAAAGATAAGCCAGTGAGTTAAAAATGGTGCCTACACTTCGCAGATAGTGCTTAAGTAAGTCATTACTTGTTTACTGAATCATTACTTGTTTACTTGTTACTAGTTACTTATTACATTTACTAATTAAATAATTGTGGAAAACTTTATGCTGTGAGCACAGCTCTAGTCAGTGTTAATAATAGTTTTGTGTACCATGAAAGATGTAGTGCTTTTATAAAGATATGTCCTGACCCACTCAGGCAATCTGGTGAATCTTTGCTGAAAATAGGTGTCTCAAAGTCTTTATTTTCTTTTGATGTTGTGTTAGTTCAGGCTGTACCTGTGAGACAGCTTTATTAAAGATACCTACTGAGCTATCTATTTGCCTGTGTCCTTTTTCTCTAAGAAGTCATTTGGTTGCTCTCCATGTTTCTCATCATTATCATAGGCCTCATACTTCCCCTGATTCTCATGGTCTGTCACTTACTCAACAGGTTTCCCATTTTTCCTACACAACTGGCTTTTCAGCCTGAGGAACTGTGGATTGCTTTTTCCCCTCTGTGAGTGAACACAAAGGCATAGCTTTCATAGCTTTCATGTCACTCATTACAGCTCACGATAGATTGTTCTGGACTGCTTTCTTACTAGTCTCCTGATGAAATAAAATATTGAGCAAGTTAGACGTTGCACTGCATTTCTTTTTGTGGTTCTCAGTGTATTGTGAAGGATTTCAGAGCTTGTTAGTCAGAGTATGAATCTCCAGCGATGACTGTAATCTCACTGCTTTACAGTATGTACGGTTTGAAATCAAACAATGGAGACAAATCAGAACACAGGACCAATTTTGACAAGGAAACTCCACATTTACTTGGGAAGCAGGTATTTAAAAAATGTCCTGGTCAGAATACTGTGTTGTTCTCCTCACCCTTGCGTCAGTCTAATTTTCCTTGCCATGAGGTTACACTTTTGCTCGTTTGTTTTAAATAAGCCTTGTCTGACCTGCCAACCTGTATCATCTCTAAGAAGGAGATGGGTTCTGCAGCTTAAGTCTCATGTGTTTCAAGCACAGCATAATTGTATTCTGCTTCACACTGGTACTGTGATTGGGTAAACAGAGATATACTCGATGGTGAATGGGTAGTCCTTTTCAGTGGTATCAATTTTCAGAGCTTGGGCTGCCTGAAATGAAATATCTGTTAGTATGTTTACCATTACCAGTCCAGATTCATCAGGCTGTATTGATTAATTTTTTGCACTGTAAAAATACCATTTTGAACCACATCAAAATCAATAGAGGGAGAGTTTATATATATATACACACACAAATTGGATTTGGATCAGGAAGAAAATATCCTTCATCAGATTAAAAATAAAGCTGGGGGAAAAAAATCCTGTGGTAAAAGATTTAAGAAGGAAGAAAAGTTTCTCTGTTTTTTCCCATGCGACTGCTGTATTTGCCCTTTGGACCTTTCTGTCTGCCAACTGCTTACTTTTCTGCATGAATAAATTTTCATGCAAATTGAAGCTTCTAGTTTGAAAAGATACTTCCAAGTAGGAATAGCATTATCAGAGACTACACAACGGGTTTTTAAAAAATGCATTTACATTCATGTATTTTGGGATACACAATAGTGTTAATGGCAGCCTTCCCACTAGAAGTCAGAAGAGCTATTTTTGGAGTACTTAATGCATCAGAAATAAGTTCAATGAGATGATGGTAGGATTATTTCCAGAAAGCAATTAAAACCATTACTAAATTGGTGGTGAAACATTCTGAGTAACAAACAGCGAGGATGTGGCATTTTAGTTCCAGTGGTTTTATTTTGTGTGTTGTGGCCTGTGGTAGAAAGATAACAGAAGCCGTTAGGTATCTGTGAGGCAACATGCCAGAAAAGGTTTCTGCAAAAGCTTACGGTAGGAAGGTTTAAAATGAAACAATGTTTGGAGAATGGAGAAATTTTGGACAAGTTTTGCCATTCATAGAAATAGTTGATCAATGTACAGTAATTCGGTCTGAATTATCCTAAATAATAGTCAAGGCTGTGTGGAGTTTAGATTGCCCCATTTTGTTCCAAAGACACTGAATGTTCAATAGTACTTTCCTGCAACTCTTGACTCCCTTAGGAAGACTCAGCCTCACGAAATGCCTCATTGCCTCCTGGTAGAACATCTCCTAGAATAATGCAGTTCATAACATGAAGAAAAATGGTGAATAGATTATTATTCAGTTAGACTGATCTCAACTCTGCTATTTTTCAGTTGCCAGTGAGACCCCCAAAAGCTTACTTACTTTAATTGCTAATTTACTTCATCGCAAAACCAGTAGATCTACTGATGATAAAATACGAAGCAGTATCAGTTATGTAATCAGGAGGGAAAAGGGGTGCTAAATGCAAGTCAAGTAATAAATGACATTGAGAACATGCAAGAAAAGAATGATATTTAAGGAGTTTAAGGAACATCCAGATTTGTGGAATGTACAGAAAGCTGTAAATAGTTGTGATGTCTTATGAGACTCTAGTATTGTTCGGAGCCAGAAATTAGAGCAAATACGATTTGGAGTAGGACCTGTTTTCTCCTTGAGAATTTTTCCAAAATCATTCCTCTTCTGTTTAACATAGCCTTGTATACTTGCTACAGTCTCTTTCTTCATGACAATGTCGGAAAGGATAAATACCAATAGCTGAATAAATTTGAGCATTGCAGTCTGGTAACAGACTGTAATAGAAAACTGTTTCAGACACAAATGTCTCAAGTTGGATGAGATGAATTTCACCCTTTGTGTCTTTTGTTGGTATGGGCCACCAAGTCCCACTTTGTACAGGAGCAGAATCTTTGGGAATGACTGTGGAAATTATTTTGCAGGTATATGTTGAATAAATGCAATAGTTTTGCAGTGCTCATGTAATTAACATTAAAGTGTTGATTTGAATTTATATAAAAAATATAACAAAGCACTCAAACTCGCACATTGTGGTAGTGTGAGGAGACCTTTTATATATTTCATTGTCAGATGTATGCATGCAAAGCATGGAGAAAAGGGCAAGTAGTATTGCAAGAGAAATTTAGATTGAGAAAATGTTTATCTCTGAAGATGTGGTGGTATGGATTACCTAGTCTGATTGTAGGTTCTTTGTTGCTGGAGCTTTTAAGGGATGCCAGGTGTGATTTAATTTGGAACAAGGAAGAAGAGATGATGAAGTAAAGTCCTATGTACCTCTAATTTCTGTTACATAGATCTACAATTAAATAGGCAAACTGGGCTATGCAAGTAGATGCATGTCAGAACTGTGTGTTATTTTAATATTCTGAGAGTAGAGCAATAGAGGTTTGAGGGGGTTTTGCCAAACAATTGTCAGTCAGTCAGCAATGATCTATCATATTGATTTATTTTTGTTTGTACCAAATTTCACATAAAGTTCTATGACATTTTCCCATCAAGTCGTGTTTGGTGGTGTGAATAGTAGGGAGAAGGTGTAGCAGTAATTGCTAGCGAATTCGCCTTTGCTGCCTCTTCCACACAGGAACCTTATTTCTGTTCGTGAGAGGAAACACCTTCAGAAAACCTGGCAGCTGGCAGCCAAAGACTTGCAAATTGGTTTGCAGACACTTCCAAGTCCCTTTGATTTCCAGTTCAGGATTGAAGAGCAGGTGTTGCTGAACACTGGCGTAGCCTGTGTAATGCTTCTGTGTTCCCTCTGTAGAAAAACTGTCCCTAGCTTGATGTTTTATTGGCATAGATGTGGTTGGCTAAAACTGTAAAAATATTGCACACCTAACTGACATACTGTGATGCTGTTGGAGGAGCCTGAATTAGATTCAGCTACAACGTTCAGATTGCCAAAGGACTTCATTTAAATTGGGAAAATAATATAAGCTATACCATAATAGTGACTTCTCTTGTGGTACAGATATGTAAAACTTAGTATGTACATTGAACCTCTATTATGCACCCTCTCGGGTCGCCTTCTCTAGTAGGGACAAATTTCCATTAGGTTTTACTGAAAAAAAATAGCCCGGGTGCTTTTCAAATTCCTAAAACTCTAAATTTTTGACCATTTTTGTGATGTAAAAAATTATATTAATAAAGTCAGTGCTGAAAATGAAAGCTAGACCAGATTTGTCTCCAGGACACAGCAGGAAGGTAATTTTAAAAGCTCAGGAACATTGTTGAAATTATCATGCGAGCTTATTAAATGCAATGTATATTTAAACTAAAAAGCTTGCTTTATTAGGCCTAGAGAGGTGATTTTTTGCTGCTTGCAGCAGTTAGGCTTCTTGGGCGAAAGTCAAGATAGATTAATTTCAAATCTTTATGGGAAACCACGTTATTAAAAAATGGATAGCAAAATTATGAATGTGATACATAAGGTTTTGAGTGCCTGTAGAACAAGACAGCTGTGAACATGAAGAAAAGTAAAAAGCAAGTGTTTTTGTAGTATTTGACCTCTTTTGCTTACATATAATTTTGTTTCCTTAGCATGATTTTCTAAGAGTTATTTCTGAAACATGTCGAATTAACTATAAGATCTTCCCTTATCATTCCAAATTATAAAATATTTAGCTTTAATTTCCCTTTCATATCACATAAGAAGAAACTTATTATAAAACACATTTGAAAGAACTCATTGTTGACTTAGGTAATTAAAATGAAGCATGTGGAGTGAATTTTTAATGCTTTTTAGATTAGCTCAGGAATTATCAACATATTTGTCTCCTTCTCGAGAATACGTACAAATAATGCTTCACAGCTGACATTTGCTTTCTTCCAATAAAATTAATGAGTACCAAGAATTAAGGACACGTCAGTAAAAATTCTAAACTGAGGTGAACATTTTTTAAGTCTTTTATTCATTAATTGGTGTAAGCCTAAAGACTCTGAATTTTAGGTCTGATAAAGACTGTGTTTCATGAAAGCCTGTAAGAAACTGCAGGGGTCAGTTAAGGCCAGCTCCCAGCAGTTTGCCAGTACGTTGCTTGCAGTGAGTCTGCACAGATGAGCTTTTTTTTTTTTTTTAATACAAGGAAATTAACTTTCCAGCCCTACACTTGGAGAACCTTGTTTTGATTGCAAATCGTATGGGTACAAGAGCTGAAACAAGGCCATGAATTACTGAGAATTAGGGTGACTGTTGGTTTCATGGGAGCTATGAAAATTCAAGCCTACTGAGGATCTGGTCTCTTGGCCACAGACCAGCCTTCAACCCACGACACTACACAGGATCTGCCTAGAGCACAAGCAGTCGAGCTGAGCAGGCACGTATCCCACTAAGCAGTGTTGAGGAGGAGTGGGAGAGAAGAGGCAGCCTTTACGTAACCCTACAAGCCTAAACAGCAACACAGTTGATGGACTTAATGAATTGTGTGTTGCACTGTATGCTGTGAGGATGGGTAGCAGTTAATGTAGCAGCATAACTGAAGGCTTGTGACAGAATACCCCCAAGATGACTTTTCTAATCCAAACTATAACCTCTTGTCACCTCCCTTGCTTCTTACCTTAAATAAGTCAAATCCCCCATGCTCTTGTCCTTTGCAGTCTTGTCCAATGGCAAAGCTTGTGACTCCTCAGCAGGACAGTCCCTGTCCAGATTGATCTGCATCTCCTCCCTTGCTCTGCCTGTGTTATTTCTTTTATTCCTCAGTGGGCTGATTTAGCTCAGCATGCTGCCAGGTATTAACCTAGGAAAATAAAGTGAATAATTATCTGCCAGTTTCATTATCTGAATCAGCTCACCACAGCTTCAGATTATAAGCTCCAGGCAACGACCACAGAGCCAGGAGAAGGATGGAGAGGAGGGGGAGTAGAATAGCTGTTTTGGTCGAAGGTGACATCTTTGAGTGGCTCAACTGCTGCACCTACCCATAGCTCAAAACCCTTGCCCTGCTCTGCTGGCCTCTCAGGGGTTACCCACAGCATTTTGAGGTGCTTCTGAATTCTGTAGAATCGACTGCTGTGGAAGGAGGGAGATGCTTCATTGAGCAGAAGAGTTGCATGATATCAGTCTTGCTGTCTGGCTTCAATACTTTCTGAATTTTTACCATATCAGCTTGATTTAAAGCTATTTACTTATTTCAAGTTATTGTATCATTTCCCATTGCATTCGGTCACTGTCCACTCACTCAAATATCTCATTTTGTCTAGTCTGCTATGGAAACTCCGTCTCTCAATACCCACACAAATGATAATGTGGCTCCCTGCTATGCTGATATTTCTGTACTTGTTTGTCTTCAGGAGGAGCTAAGGAATTGTTTTGCATTTAAAAACAGGGCAACCTGAACTGATGATGCCTTTTTTTAATCTTAGTTGTTTGAATTAGCTATGGATTAAAGCCGCATGTACTACCACAGCATTAATAGGATGACGTTAGGCTTAATTTCCCTTGCCTTGCATAAGAAGTCTGAGGAGAATCTTGGATTTGCATGGCAGAAAAATACATTATCACAGTAAACAGCATTTCTGAAGCCTTGTATTAAATCATCAAAACAAATATAAGTCTCAAAATGGCCTCAGTGGCCATAACGTATGAGTTGGCTGAGCAGCAGAACAATGTGGGTAACTGAGGAAAGCGTCTGGCCCCAACTAAGAAGCCAGTTTTCATTATATCTAGTACTTACAGAATGGGTTAGACTCGCATCAGAGAAGATTCAGATGAAATGTTGGGGAGAAATGCATTACTAGAAGGAAAGGCAAAAGCTAGGTAAGATCATTCCAGCCTTCCTTTGCTGGAGTAGGTTTGGCACTTAATTTTTATGTTACACTTTTTACTCAGTTACCAGTATCTGGTTACTATGCCCTGGCTTGCTGACAGAGACAAAGTGTGAAAACTGAATAGTTGAGTGCAGGACAACTAACCTAGCATTTCCTATCACACAGCCAGTTTGGGGTCCAGAACTTGTGCTGCTGTATCATCTGTCCAGGACAATGTGGTTGGGTTTGAGGAAGCCAGAGTATTCCAACAGGTGAAAAATAAAGGAAAATTTGTTTGATTGTGCTATGATCTTATGTGGGAAAATAAGATTTTAAAAAGGAGCTTCTTGAGTGAATGCTATGTACTGACTGGCTAGCATATTTTTTATGAGATAGGAAATCTTATATCTCCATTAAATTGGTTGAATTTATGAGCCTAAATAGTCATTTTATTTCTTGTGTGAAATGTGGGAAAATAATGGAAAACTTTCAAACATTTTAAGATCCATTTAATTTGGGGTTGTAAAATAGGAGTATGTGCAAGATCTGTGTCCCTGTGGTAGGGAAGTGCCTACATTGCCTTTGGCTCCGTGTTGGTATTTCTGCTGTTTGTTTGGAAAATGAATTTGTCATGACTAGACTGCTGGGTAGACAGACAGTGGTTAGTCGAGCATGCATGCCATGTGTGGGATTATGTTCAAGGTTTTCCACAGCTGGTTCCTTGGTTTATTTACAGCTAGAGAAGTGGTGGGAGCTGCTAGAGCTACTGACGTGATTGGAAGCTGTGTGTATCGTTTTCTTTCCCCACTTCAGCTGTTGCAACCTCCATTGCCACTTCTGTGTAGTGATACCTACAATATTCCTAGTTTTGCTATCAGTTGAACTAAGACAGTCTCACAACTGAGGAAAAAAAACTTTGTAGTAGACACTCAGTCCATAAGGGTCAAAAGATCTCCCCAATTTGCCCCCAAATACTGTAAACTACAGAATATTTCTTAAAATCCTCTTAGCAATCTTTACCATTATACAGTAAAATACCAAAAGCAATAAATTTAATGAGCTATAGGGGGATCAGGCGAGATCAAAGGCACCCCTCTAGCAGCCTAAATCCTTGAAGTAGCAGGTAATTTGTTAGATTTAATTCTCAGGAGTTAGCCCAAGCCCCAAGCTATAAAGATAGGTTAAAATAATATCAGTGTTCCTCTGCCAGTCTGGCTTGGTGGTGATTCTTTTGTGATCCCAGATCCAGTGGGATCGCTTTACTTGCTGGCCACAGGAGCAAGTTTAGGGCAACTTCAGTACCAGTGAAATAACAGAGCACATCCCCCCTATAGTCCTCTGAGTGGTCTCCCACATTTCCAAGGAACAACAAAGTAACAAAACAAAAAAGCCAAGCCAAATTATGCAACAAGGGGGAAGAAATCCTTCCCAGCACCTGCAGCCCAGCAGGCAAAGGCCTGAAGCATTACGTTAATACATGAGCAGCAGGCAGCTATCAAGTCTTTGTAAGGGACTTATCCCAAGCTCAACACATTTTTTCATTTGAATATAGCAGAGCAATCTCTTTCCTTGTCTTATATACCCTTTTGCAGTAATATCATCAGATAATTATGTCAGAAGGGTAAAACCAGCTATTTTTTGTGTAGCTGATTTTGACTTCCTTAGTACCTCGCAGTTGTTTTTACTGAATTTTATCTTAGGTTCCTTACATAGCTCCTTCTTCTAAGGCTTAATTTGAGTTTGACCACGCTCTTCCAGTTTGTCACTCACTGATTCTTTTGGTTGCACTCCGTGCCATCACCCCAGCTACTAACAAAAGTAATGACTCGACTCTAACTTGAGACAGAGCCCAGCACGTCTGCGATGTCTCCATGCAGTTCTGTTTCTCTGCTCTTGGAGGGGGCGTTAAAGTGATTGGAATTGACAAGATTTCAATTTAAACTTTAAAAACTTTGCTTGGTATATACAGTGACAGCGTTTGTCACTACAAATGCTTTTAAGAATGTTTATATACAATAGTTCCAAGATATAAATGATCATTGTTTAAAATCTGTCAAGGGAGAAGTATTGCCACAACTAAATATGTAACACTGACATTTGGAATCAGAGCAGACATGATTATTTGGCTTGCACTTGTAGTGCTCTCAGCTGCTTTCCGAGAGGAAGAAGGAGGAAACATTTCTATGGCAGGTTAATTGCAGAATAACAAGCAAATTCTGTCTCTTGACACTAATTATTCTAAATAAATTCAAACTACATAGAAACCTTTTATAATGAAGGCATTCTTTTCAAAGAACAACTTTAGTCTAAGTAGAAGTAGAATACCAATTGGCATATTGTGATATATTGAAACAATTCAGGACTTTCATTCCACTTCACAGTAAGTGGTGTTCTAGGATGCCCATGTAGAGGAATTGTTCTGAGTGCACTGAAGGAGGTACTCCTGTCTTTCCAAAACAACTTTTTTCATCCCTTAGCACTTTTCTCATGAAAGTCAGGAAGGAAATAAAAAGTTTTAATCCTTGAAAGCCATTTTAGAACTAGGCAGATCTTCCTGTCCTGCAAGCCATGTAACATTGTATTCTGCTGTCAGAGTGGAGTGCTTTCTTTCTCACTGTTATCTTTCTGATGACTCTTCTTACTGTAAGTGAAGGCCATTTTGCCATTACTACAAGTGTCTGAATATCCCAAAGACTTTTGCTTGCATGGATTTAAGGTACCACTTTGTGCTTTCATTCTGCTCACTTGCAATGTTTGAGTTTACGATAAATTTCAGAACTGAGGCAGCAGGACCTAGGAACGATATGGCATGTTGTTAGTAAAGGCCTCACCTGAAATCAGTGAAATAATGCAGGGGTTTTTATGTCATTGTTGGTCTGCTTCAGACCCATTGCCCTACCATTAGCAGAGCCATCACTTTTGCAGTTCCCACCCCAAACAAATAAATGATGTTGCAAGTAACTGCTAAAGATTGTGTAAGTCGGATTGTATAAGGTCTGTACGGGGTGATGAAATCCCATATCAATCTAATCCACCTGATGAGTGATATTACTGTGGAAGTGATTAAATTTAGCATTGTTGCAAAGTCTATTTGCAGTATGAAACTGCCCTTTCACATTATGTGCTTTTGTAATCTGATGCAGAGCTGTGTACCCTGGACTGTGGCAGCCACGGTGTCTGTTCGAGAGGGATATGCCAGTGTGAAGAGGGCTGGGTGGGACCAACCTGTGAAGAGCGTACTTGCCACTCTCACTGTGCTGAACACGGCCAGTGCAAGGATGGGAAGTGTGAGTGCAGCCCCGGATGGGAAGGCGACCACTGCACCATTGGTAAGGGTGTTTTTTTACCTCTAGAAATAAAATATATAGTCTTAACCAGTTATACAAAGATCTGCCAGAGCCATCAGGCTGATTCAAGTAATTTTGGAATCAGACTCAGAATCAGACCACCTGTCAAAAGGTGCCTCTGCACTGACAACGCATCCTGCTTGTCCCAGAGCATAACAACTCAGTGCTGCTTTCTATTTAGAGGAAATAAAACTGATGAATTAATCTAAAAAAACCCCACAAAAACATACAAAATTAAAATATCTCAGTCCTAACATATCTTCGGGCTGTGTCCATACTTGAACTTTGAGTCAGAAAGGAAAGAAACAGCTCCGTCCCCTCACTTTTTCTGTTATTCAGCCTAAGCAGTTCTTTTATTAAATCTCTTGCCTTCATGCCTGAGGATTTATGTATTTTACTTATTACTAGAGGTGTTTTTTCTAGAGCTGGTTTGTGACTATTCCCAATAAGGTAAAGCTTGCAGATCTTTATAGGAGTCATTACTTTACTATATCAACATAGTAGTTATATTTTCAATTAAATACAACAGGTTTTTGCAAAGTCTAATAGCATTTTGCCCTAAACTGCCCAGAAGCAATATTATTAGTAAACATTTTAATTGTTTATAATAGCAGGGTATCTAATTTTCAGAGGTAACAAGCATAATTTTTCATGTTTTTCATGTTGAATAAAAAAAAAAAGTAGAATGTTTTATCTTTATCTTGATCATTTTAAGATAATTCATTCATGTGCTTTAGAATTTACTAAATAGAATTGCTAAATGAAGAATTAGATTTGTGAAGGAGGAGCAGTCTAATTTTCTAAAGATTGTCTAGAGCAAATCCAGAAAAGGACCAAAATAATTAAAAAGAGCTGCTCTTCACATCGTAGGCACTGGCAGATACGACTCAAGCTGTCCTCTGCATGCTCGTCATCAAATGGAGAACTATCACATACGCAGTGTATTTTGATCCCAGTAGCAGGAATAGATCTGACCACAGGGAGAGGGAGATGTGTTACAGCTCACCAACAGGTGGCAAGCTGTAAGCAAATGGTGTCTATATTTTCATTTGGGTACAGAAGTTCAATCCATCTCAGTTTTGTTCTTTTCTTTTTTAAGCTCACTACTTAGATGCTGTTCGAGGTAAGTTTTTCATGTCAGTGTTGTCAAAGAATAATGAAAAGACACAAAAGCATTGAGAATGGAGTGTTTTGTGTTACCTGTTTTGTCTGAGCTTCTATGCTGCTAAGTTGCAAGAATAGATAATTTTTTTTAATGGAGATATATACACCCACAGAGACTAATAGAAAAAAATTTGGTTTCTAACAAATAATGTGCTCAATTTATTTGCATAATTGTAGCAATGTAAGTGCGTTTTATGTGGCCATCTAATGTGCTATGAGGGAAATCAGGTTTTTTGCTCTTGCTTCCCATTCCAAAGTGATGACAAAGCTGAGGACTTGCTTAAAAAATTTTGTATTGAATCTGTGTTCTTTGAGAACAAAAATTTTCTTTTGTTTTTCCCTGTCATTTGTCATTGAAGTTTCTTTTGATGGAGAAGTAAACTTTTAAAAGCTGTCTATGCTAGATGCCACATAGTTCTCTTTGAATCATTTGATACAGGAGTTAAATTTTATGTTGGTTTGTACCTGGTGCTGTTCATTTGATTTCTGTGCCTTGTCATAGGTCATGCTTGGTCATGTCAGTAAAGGTATTTTGATTATTCAGCCACTGTCCTCGGCCCTGGTGAGACCACAACTTGAATCCTGTGTTCAGTTCTGGGCCTCTCACCACAAGAAGGATGTTGAGGCTCTGGAGCGAGTCCAGAGAAGAGCGACAAAGCTGGTGAAGGGGCTGGAGAACAGGCCTTATGAGGAACAGCTGAGAGAGCTGGGGGTGTTTAGCCTGGAGAAGAGGAGGCTGAGGGNTTTATTGGCAGATAGGAATGGTTGGACTTGATGACCCAACATGTCTTTTCCAACCTGGTGATTCTATGATTCTAAGTACCTTCCCTGAGTTTGGCAGGAGTCTCTCGGTTCTGGCCATGCTGTGCAGAGCAATGGTGCGCATGCCTTTTACAAAAGCCCTGCTAGCTGAAATATCAAACAATCCAATATTCCAGAAAGTTTTTGGGTGTTTATTTTGTATTTATTTTGTCATTTCTTCAGAACTAAATAATGATAAAACAATGTAGGCATTCATTTGTTTACCCTTATAGTCTTGGAGGATAACCACACACAGCAGCAACATATAATCACGTGCAAGAAAATAATTAACTCTGCAGGACAATGAACTGAAGTGGAAAACACATCCACGCTTCTCAGAACAGCTCTCACATCCTGCCCTTTTCCCCAGATTTCCAGAAGGGGCAAATAATTGGCCTTTATAGTGTATATAGTAGCAGCCAACCTCATGCTGTTTTAGAGCAGTAACTTCCAGAATTCTAGTGTGAGAAAATTATTCTAACTCGCCTATAACCAGCAAGAGGGTCAGACTCTCCCCTATCCTTGCGCAGGCATCATTGATAAACTGTAATGAGTGTAAGAAGAGTAGTGATGATGTGTCTAGTTGCCAGGAAATGTGCTGCATCCTGGTCTGTATGTCACAACCTGACAGACCAATCGTACAGTTGTCTGACTCCCTGGTTGGCTCCACCAAAGCCCTTTTGGAGCATCTTGGGGCTGCCAAACAGATGTGCAGACCGAGACCTCTTTCTTTTTTTTTCTCCTGAAAAAAATTATCTCTGATAACACACAAGTGTTTATGTTCTCTATCAAGTACAGAAGGACTCTCAGTTCCCATATGCCCGTGCTGGCAAAAAGAAAGAAGCCCTCTTAGAAGGAATGCCACTTGAGCTGTTAAGCATAACACTGAGCTTTATCCATTGTCCTGTGGCACCATGTGTGACATGGTGTGGATCTGACAAATGTCTGAGCTGGTACATAGCTATACAGGCAGATGGACATGAGTGTACATATCCAAGAGACAATTTCCCTCTCACCCTTACAGGCAAGAGATCTAGATGAGAATGTCCAAATTACTTTTGATTCAGAGCTTGCAAGTGTGTAATCCAAGGATGCTACAGTCGTCATTCCAGTTCTGATCTAGATTCAGAGCCACTTAAGGTCAGGTGTTTGTCATATTTCAATCAGCTGTAATGTGAAGGAAGTGGAACTGGGCATTGGAAGAAAATGCTTCCTCGCTTGCTTTCTATGGAATGACTTGTAGCGTAGTGTAAATCAAAATGGTTTTTTCTCAGTCAGCTGAGTATT
Organism: Piaya cayana; assembly: GCA_013389865.1. NCBI lineage: Eukaryota > Metazoa > Chordata > Aves > Cuculiformes > Coccyzidae > Piaya > Piaya cayana. Next base: position 39,707 of record WAAB01017527.1, read on the forward strand.
TATGAACAGAATAAAAAGGTCACCTTTTCTCTCTGTGATGTGTAGGATTATGTCCCTACGTGCCAGTTTGTCATTTAAACAATATTTTCCATGTAGATCATTGTTATAAACATTGATTATGTAGATACCTTCCTTCGTGATACACAATATATTTTTCAATGAGTAAAGAAAGAGGTGGACACGACAGACTATTAAACATCATCTTATATGTTTACTCGCTTTCTTCCTATGCACAAAAAGTTACACACTGAAATTTCCTCATTCCTTACTGAGAAATTACTTTTGAGCAAGCAAAGGGAGGGATCAGAATGGTGATTTTTTCCATATTTGGCCAAATTACAAATGGCTTGCAAGGGAGCTGTGATCATTTGAAGGCACCAAGTATAATACTGTATGAAATAATGTTAAAGAATAATTGCAACTGAAAAGAACAATCCTCCATGAAGACTTCTTTTTTACATTTTCTTTTCTAGATGGCTGTCCAGGTCTCTGTTATGGAAATGGAAGGTGCACTCTTGATCAGAATGGATGGCACTGTGTTTGTCAAGTGGGCTGGAGTGGCTTGGGATGTAACGTTGTCATGGAAATGGTGTGTGGAGATAACCTGGACAATGATGGAGGTATGATACATAATTCATGTATCTCTGCCTATTTGTCACATCCTTGACAGTCATTTAAATGTATAGTTTTAGTATATGTTTTCCTTTTTGTCACAGAATGTCAGCGTTGTCTCTTTGCTCAAGACAGTTCTACTGACTTCATCTGTAAGGGAAGACCCTTATGCTAGAAGTAATTCAAGGCAGAAATTGTGTATGTGCCATACCTATCATCCCAGTACTTGGGTTTTTTGCATAAGAACAACCAACCAACTGACATGTAACAAGTAATTTCTTATATCCTTTTTCCACTCTACCTCGTGTTCAAGATAGCTCATCTATTTTGGAAAAGACAGCCAATGAATACCCAAATGAAAAAACCTTTGTGCCTGTCAAAATGCATCCAGAGTTTAGTCTTCTGTTAATATTAAATGAATACATTTGCAAGCATAAAGCATACATTTAGAGATGGTTTTTTAACATTAATATCTCTCTTGATGTTTCCACTGAGACACAGTGCCATTCTTGCCATTATCTGGATCTACGTTTGAACAGTCGTTGATTCAGCTAGTGTAGAAATTATACAGAAGCAGTTCTTGAAAATACCATAGACAGAGCCCTGTGCTAAAATAATCATTCACTTTTTTCCACTAACTGGACCAGAGCTTTTGGCACTAAGTGGTCCCTACCTCAGACCTCTCTATTCTTGATTTGTTCTAAAGCTGTGTAACTTTTAGGTTTACTGGGAAAAACATTGTTCTTTCATAAGTCAGTCTCTGCCTCCTTTCCTGTAGTTCATTCTAGTCCACAAGCTACTGCTTTTTCCTCAGGAAAAACATTCAGACTGTTTCAAACATACCGGTGGAGAAAAGCTACAACCTGCCTTCTGATTGTTCTGAGTCAATTATTTTTCCCATCTATTTCAGCGATACTCCTTTATTCAACTGTTAAGAAGGACTTTGCTTTCCTCACTCCCATACTTTACAGCGTGCCCACCCTCATACACACAGCTGTGCAGCTTCCTCATTCAGACTGCGAATGCCTCAAACAGTTACATTTTTTTCTTTAGCTTGTACACTGAGATATATTGAAACATATATTATTGTGTCACACTTACAGGCCATCTTCGTGTCTTGGGTGAGATCCCGTACCCCGTTTTCCTGCCAAACCTTAATATAATGACTGTTAATTTTCTTCTAGGTCATTGATAAATTAAACTTGATTTAGGGCCAAGAACTGAAGTCACTGTGGGACCTCAGTAGAAACATTCTGACTCAGTGATGATTCCTCATTTACTAATATATTTTGAGACCTTCTGATTTTGTATCCTGTGGGCTCTAAGACCATGCTGTTCTTTGGCAAAAGCTTCCTCGTTTCTGAACCCCCATTCAAAATCCTGTTATTCTTCTATTATCCTTCCTTTTTCACCTTATTTCCAAGACTTCTTGACAACAGTCTCTCTGTGCTGGTGTGTGTCCCTTTCACACAAGGTCCCACAGCTGGCATCGCTGCCCCCCGTATGCGTCCCCGTCTGTCTGGTGTTGTCCCCTGCTGTCCGGGCCACTGACTCACTCACCTGCATTCTTAAATCTGTCCACAAAAACCCTATTTAGCCTGTAATGTATGTAAAGCATTCTCTGATACACTCTATGAACCGGCTATGTATAAACTGCCCTTTATTGTGATTTTGGGTGCTTTATATTCTGCAATAACAGTGAATTATTGAAAGAGTCGGCAGTTTTAACTCTAAATCTCCTTGAATTTGTCAGTTTAAGGCAGACACTTAACATCATTTCACTGCAGGTTTTAAAAGCAATTTTCTCTTTCCTTTTTAATGGCAACATAACGTGGACTAGGACAGCTCTGTTGACATTACAATTAGAGATAAGTGCAGAGAGAAATATTTAATTAATCTGGCTACTACAGATGGGCTAAAAGTAATTAAGTTTCCTTCACAATCAATTTTATATAAGAAAAGAAAATTATATCTACATATTAAAACCACTTCTCTTTATATATAAAGTTCATAGGACCTGATTTGGCATAAGCATAAATTAGAAAAATTCCGGGAAGTAATTGGAGTTATAGCAGTGTTACATTAATGCAAAATCAGAAGCTGATTCCTAGTGTTTCAGGGTTTGTATACACAACAGTAAAAAGAGAAATTGGGAAGGAGACATGACATTACCTGTTAAGTCCTGTTCACTGGGAGCTTATGCCTCAGACTGTGAGAATATTATGGTGGCATAACAAGTTACCATCCATCAAGCTATATAACTGGATTAGATTCATAAAGATGGAAGCTTTTACTGTTTTCACTATCGTTGTGGTGAGTTAAGAGCATGTGCTCAGCTGAATTACAGAAACTCCATTGAATTACAGAAACTCAGCTGACAGGTAGTAACTTTCTAAGCCTTTAGGATGTGATGCATGGCCCAGGGTATCATGCTCTAGGCCTAATTAAGTGCCACTGTATATTCCAAATCATAGTATTCTCTCCTAGCAAAGGTCTTATTCCTTCCAGTTGTGCTTAAATCAAACATTTATATCTCAGTCCTTAGGGGGCTTTTTGTGCCTAAAGTTCATTAGGAGGAAGTCACAACCAAAGAACAAAGCTGTAGTAAAGTTCAACAGTTTCAAACAAATTCTAATTTCAGGACCTAGGCAGAGTGATAATTTTGTGTAGTTACTGGTTGATTTATTATGCGGTACTTTCAGAGACTGAAAACTGAGATATTTACAATATAAAAATATATTCAAATACACAGTAGGAAAAACATGTGTTAGAAACTGAAGTTGGAACTAATGCTCCAACTGTAGGGATTGAATAATGTCATTTATTTGGCATGAGGAAGTGTTAGTGTAATTACTTGATCTGTAGTAACAGCACAAAAGCTTTGGGAGGGGGGAAGTCTTGAATTCATTTTTTAAGGACTGCTATATTAGCATAAAGGTAAACCACGAGCATTTTCACAGGTTTCACAGACATTGAGGCACCAAATTCTTCATCAGTGCAGTTATCCATGATGATAAAGTTAAACACACACAAAAATATTTTCCTGAGCAGGGAGAATGTTTTCTTTCAGAGCCCCATTAGGATATGCTGTACTTGTAACCTGACTGTACCATAACTGCCATTCCCATTCCATCTCATAACTCTCTGTTAGACTTTTTTTCTACTTGCAGGCTTAAGGGCATGTTTACCTCCTCAAATATCACTACAAATATCATTGAAAAGGTCTTAGCATTATAACAGATGCACGACAGCATGGTTTGCACTTGCTCTTGCGGAGTACATCTGCAGTCTGTTAGGAGTGTGATGTCCATTAAATAATGCCAAGAAGTCAGGCAGATGTCCTTTGTGGTGGGGACCTTCCTTCACTGTGGCTTCCCTCCACATCAGATTATTCCCCATTTTTTATTCTCCTTCATTCATTGTCATGATTGACATGATCTCATTTTCAGTTTATAAGATGACAATGCAGCTCATCTGAGCAGGTCATTTTCTCTTGTCCTGCCATTATGTTAGACTCATTTAGAACCTTCGGCACCTCCCAGAGATTGCTTGAAATCTCTGCTGAGTTCTGCAAGGTGAGTGCCTGTATCCTGGGCGCAAGGAGGCAGAGCATGCTGCCGCAGCATGGGGACACACAGGGTGCTCAGCACCAGCTCACAGGTCCCCTCCCCCAGCCCTGCCAAGACACAATTTACCTGCTGTTCTGTGATATATGACATGTATGTGTCTTTCTCTTAGGGTGAAAGTTGCAGCCTGTTACTCCCATTAATTTCTTTAATACAGGTATCTTTTTCAAATTTGCCTGCGTATCTTTTGTGTTCTTTTTCATTTGAGAACCAATCTCTGCTGTTTGTTTTTAAGGAAGTTACTACAGGCTTTGGATTCTCTCCCAAATATCCCTTCAGTTTCTTCAGACAGTTTTTGTAGCTTTCTTCAAGCTTTTCTAAGCACACAAAAATATATGACTCAGCATAGCCTTGGGTTGATAACCAGAGCTGCTAAAATATTGATGTATCTCTGACCCATCTATTGGCGTTTTAATAACCTATCCATCACTGAGATATTGAGTCCATATATAAGTAATATGCTATTATTACATAATATAAATAATACTGATGGGAACGATTTTCATTGTTGCTGAGCAGCGAGGACTCCCCAGGGATAGTCACAGTTTCTGAAAAACATACCCTAATATATTTGAGTTCTTCTGTGTGTCAGGGGCCGAACACCACTACTACTCACTGGGTAAAACACTGTAGTCTTTTCACAGGCACACTGGTGGGTGGAAAACTGATTGAATGACTGGGCCCAGAGAATGGTGGTAAATGGAGTTTACTCCAGCTGGAGGCCAGTTACAAGTGGGCTTCCCCAGGGCTCAGTACTGGGTCCAGCCCTGTTCAGTGTCTTTATCAATGACCTTGATGAAGGCATCGAGTGCTCCCTTAGCAAGTTTGTGGATGACACTAAGCTGTGTGGGAGTGTCGATCTGCTGGAAGGTAGGGAGGCTCTGCAAAGGGATCTGAACAG
>WAAB01017527.1:45036-90061 GCA_013389865.1 Piaya cayana
AGCTGGTGTTGTTTAGCCTGGAGAAGAGGAGGCTGAGGGGAGACCTCATTGCTCTCTACAACTACCTGAAAGGAGGTTATAGAGAGGAGGGAGCTGGCCTCTTCTCCCAAGTGATAGGGGACAGGAGAAGAGGGAATGGCCTCAAGCTCCACCAGGGGAGATTTAGGCTGGACATTAGGAGGAAGTTTTTCACAGAAAGGGTCATTGGGCACTGGCAGAGGCTGCCCAGTGAGGTGGTTGACTCACTTTCCCTGGAGGTGTTTAAGGCACGGATGGATGAGGTGCTGAGGGACATGGTTTAGAGATTGGTGGGAATGGTTGGACTCAATGATCCGATGGGTCTCTTCCAACCTGGTGATTCTATGATTCTGTGATTCAAATGTCCTTGTACAAATGCCAGTGTTCCCAGTTATAACCATCACTGTCTGTTGCATGTTATGTGTTATTGCTAAAATTTGAGAAGCATTTTGGATTACTGCATACGAATAAACATGAGAGACTCATGGCAGTTACTGCCGCTCAGTCTCTTCTGAAGTTACTCTTTGATTCAGTTTGCTTAGATTCCTGACAACTCTAACTGAACCTAACTGAGTCTCTGGTGGAACAAGTCGACACAGTCATTGTTTAATGCTTATTTGAAATCTCTAAAAGAAAGCAGGCAAATGCAAGTTGAAGACTCCTGTGGATCTTTTTCACAAACAACATCAGTATTGAACAATTGATCATGCAGATGTACCGAAAAGTTCAAATCCTTCAAGTGTTGAGAGTCATAGTGTTGAGTTTTTAGGTTGTCCTGCATAAGGAGTTCAGAGAACAAAATTTCCCTACTGTAATGTGAAACTTAAAGCTAATTTTGTACTTTCACTGGAAATGTTCTGGACATTGTTCTCATAGCTCCATCGCTGGCTTGCGCTCACTGGGTCAATACAGAGGCATCAGTACAGTACACTGGGAGAGCACTTACAGACACACCCTTGGGTTGGTCTGTAGCAGTGAAAATGAAGGTCGTAGATATTATTTGTACTAAGCATAGTATGTTATATAGAGATGTGCTGATTTTCATGTGACTGAGCAAATATATTTATTAGTATGTTTATTTGTGAGTATGCCAACATATGAGCATATGCACCACTTCTTGTAGCATTCGGGGTTTGGCATTAACTGGCAAACTTCAAACCTATTACAGTTACCGTTAGTAGTGTCTTCTCCATGAGTGACAGAAGCTTGAAAGGGTGAGAACTCTGCTCTTCTAATGAACTTTGAAGCAGAATAGCAACTTGTTGCTGTTTACATTTTGCTTGCCAGAGCCTAATGACAGTCGATGGTTTATTAAATTGACTAACAGAGTATGTGGGAGGTAGAGTCTGATTGAATTTGTTGTTTTCAAATCCAGTCAATAAAGAGTCTCTGTGCTTTGAGCAGAGCTGCTGTGAACATTGTGTACTGCACTGGGAAGCCACTGCTGCCAAAATTAGAACTGCTTTGTTCTTTACTTCCCTTACCAGTGAACCAACCAAGTACCTCTTTAATGTTCTGATGGTGTTGTCCGGAGGAGGTGAAGGGGCTAGAGAACAAGTCAAATGAGGGGCAGCTGAGGGAACTGGGATTGTTTAGAGTAGACAATAGGAGCCGCATTGGAAACCTCATTGCTCTCTACAGCTCCCTTAAAGTAGGCCCAAAATATGTGATTTCCTCCGTGTTTTTGCTATTATCTTACAGCTGACAAAAGGCCTTTATAATTTTTTACTGTTATTTTATTTCATTGAGGATTTAATCTAGATATTATGCAGCATCTGGAAAGCTCAAATACAAAACATGAAATACAATTATTGTAGAGCATTTGCCTAAGCATGGTAAATAAAGAAGTAAACTGCCAGACAGTAACCAGTGGAGAGGTGGGCCCATAGCACCATTCCCAGTTTGTCTAGCTGCTGAAAGCAATCATCCATGTATTAAAAATTGTAATGTGTACATTAGAGAATGTGCTGTACTTAGCACAAACAGTGTCTTTCATGACTGCAGGTTCATTTCATCAAATTTATGGCATTCTTTACGTCATATTAAAATAAAAACATATCTATAAATAAATATGTAAATGTATAAGTTCTTTTAAATACTTAATTTGATGGAAAATATTGTGTGATTCCGTTGACACAAACTGCTGACACATTAGGTATTAATATCATTCCTTATGGAAAGCTTCCTGAAAGGATTCCTTCCTCAGCAAGGAAATGGGAAAATCTTGTCCTAATTGTGAACTACAGAAATGAAGAGAAGAATGCTGTGACTGAAAACAGAGCAATTTGGTTTGGCATGCTTTGCCTACTCTTTGAGTTCAAGTTATTTGAATGCTATGAAGTGCTTTTTACCCTCAAGTCGATCTTTGTGAATTCTGTTTTAGTAGTAATGTTAGTAATATTTTAATTGCCTAATTTACTTACTTAAACAAAAATCCTAGTCCATTGTTGTCCCTTGCATTCAAAACATCGTACCTGGAAGATGTGAAACCATAATCTCAGACTCATCAAAATTTGAATCACTTTGTTGTATATGTATTGCACCTTGAAGGTGCCTGACTGCATTTTATAAAAAAATAAATTTTAAAATGTTAATAGCAAACCAAAATTATGTACATCTCTGTTATGCATTTTAGTCTGCAACTATGCTCTGATGCGCTATGTGGTAATTGACAGTAAAACCTTAATTAAAGAGGTTCCCCTGCTGTAAGAATTACAGTTTTTGCTGTTTGTGGCAAGTTTTTTAATAGTTAGTTGCTGATATGAAAACTTAACTAAAAAATGTGGCCGTTGGTTGACAATTCACTAATACTTTTGTAGCGTTTTCAAGTGACTTTGAGTTTGATGCTATAGTTTCTAAACCAGATTTGATTTTGAGTTATTCTCCTAGATTAAAAATCTCATTTCAAATAGGATTAGTTTGTTGAAATGCATGCACTTACTAATATGATTTCCATTATCATAAACTGCCTCCATATGTAAAATGTGAATTCTGTACTGGTTTGATTTACTTGGTTCATTTTAATGGGTGTCATGTTGAATTACTGTAATTTGGTTTGGGGATTTAGATTTGTTTTCTTTCTTTCTTTCTTTTAAATCATATAAGTTAAAAACAAAGTCATAAATGAGCCTAAAGTGGAACAAAGATTTTATCTGGCTGTAATAGTTCCCTGTTTGCTACAAAATAGGTGTTTTATTCTTTTGCTTCAGTACAAAGTATGAAAAATATTTTTCAGTTTTATGCAAGTAGATATCTTTTCTAAAGATTGTTTGATTGTGTGGAAAAATTCAGAAAATTCTAGTTAATGCTTCTTAAATACATACTCCCAGTGACCTGGATTAGGCCTGAGCCAAATATGCAGCGTTAAGAGTCCCTAGAGGAGCTGGTGCTGCTGCACCTCCTGCCTCACTGCCATGGAGTGTGTTCTCCAGGCCTATCATCTGTTTCAATCTGCATAGTTGAAAGAAGAGATCAAAAACAAATTGTCCTCTAATCAATGGAAAGATTAAAAAAATGAAAAAAAAATACGGCATACAAGAGAGAAAAGCCATCAGTGATAATCTGTAACCTGAAGGCTGCTGCTTTGGATTAACATTTATATTTTTGTTGGCAATTTTTCCTTCTGTCAGCTTTGTAGCCTCAGCTCCCAAGGCCATGAGCTGTTTTTGGTGTATCCAGTGCTTTGTATTTTCATGTTGGTGTTAGGACAAATGCCACGCTCACCTTGGGTTATTCAGACATTCTTCTGGGACTTCATACCCTTACAAACGGGAAGCCACTCTTTTGTAGCCCTGAGAGCCTGGAGAGGCAAATGAAACCAAGTGCAAGTAATTTATACCAAAATAACTCCATTAGCAGAACCTGTAAGAGTTTATACCATCGTCACTTTGCTGACAAGTAAACTGCAAGGAAAAGATGAAAATTGAGTCTGACTGGAAGGTGGAACCTTTACTTGGTTTCTTTGTGTGTACAACATGAATGCTGTGTTTTTTCCCAGGCATGTAACCTATTGACCAAAGTGAAGAAGATGAGGACTCCATTAGATAAAGCCAAGTATTTCATTGATATTTTTATAACTATTTCTTTTCTAAGCAAATCTTCATATTCTAATATTTCTGTGACTTTTCATGTTTATTTCTTAAATAAATAAGACAATCAGGTCAGCTCATTTCCCACATCTAATGGCTTGTTGACAAGATAAAAATTAATCAGAGTAGCTACTGTGGAATAAATTACTCCAAAATAGCTTCCCCATGGATACTGTTGTTCTGAAGTAACTGTGCCTTTTTTCTGATTGATGCTTATTCTGCCAGACCAATGTTTATCGAGTTTCCCAGGCAGACAACAGTCAGCTTGTAGAAATTAGGCCCTTGCAGAAAGTGCCTTGACTCCTTGCGCAAGACTAGTCACTGCCGTTACCATTCCACCCATAGAGACAAGGCGTCAGTGGCTGTGCCTAGCCACATCAGAGCCTTCCTCAGACATTTGCACCAGTGTAAAGGAAAAGCAAGAGATTTTTATTTCTTTCTTGCATTTTCAAGTCTAGTAGAATTCTTTAATATATGCAGTCTTGGAGAACCTAATATTAATTTGATGCTTTTCAGTTCACTTCTTAGTGATAGAGGAAGTTTCATTCTTTAGATAAATAAGAGGAAGCACTTTTCCTGAACATAAAGTGGCTACACTTGAAGTCAGTGAACTCAACATTTCCCTTGACACTCTTCTCCCACCACTGGCAAATGTCTTCAGGACTGTGGGAATGTGGAAAGAATTTAAAACATCCACTGACCTGTAGCTATGTCAGCCTTGCTGGATGCAAGGGTCTTCGATTAGTGTTGCTAGCTAACTACAGTTGCCCTTGGCTCATTATCACAAAAACTAGCCTGCTCTAGCTGATTTCCCAGCTGCAGTAGAATAGATTTGTTAATATTTTTTGCTTAACCAAGCAATTACCTTGCTCAAGGTCAGGCAAGGATTTTCAGATTCCAGGAAAGCCCGTTTCTTAATACTTGTTTGTTCTGTAGAAGGGCTTTTGCTTTCTTTTCAAAGTGAATATTTTATGCTGTTATTTACTGAGCATCCACACAGTGCAGTGTGCTCTACTGAGAAAAGAGCAGAGTTGTCTGAGGGTTGGTCTCGCAGCCATTGAAGTAAATAACAAAGCAGCAGCAGCTTCCCTGATAATGCAGTTTGCCCTTTGGAGTTAAAAGTTCATAGGCACCAAAGCATTGATATGAACAGGGCATGATAAGTCAAAGCATGAAGTGAAAATATCTGACAGTATTTTAATCCTATAGCATTCTGATTTTAATACAAGGGAAATACTTACAACACTATGATGGCTCCACATTTATTCAGACCGACCTTGTTTAAAAGGCAAAGAGATGTCTTTGTGGAAGGATACAACGCCTTAATTTTGCTTTATGTGCAACAATGTGTTTGTCGAGTTAGAAACAGCCAAGTCATAAAATAGATGCTTAAGAAGATAGCTGGACATTTTACGATACTTTATTAAATCTGTTTCTGGGTGAGAGTGTAATTTAGGCAGTTTGGATGTCTAAGCTGCTGATAGAAGCAATTAAAAGCCGATAGCCCAATCTTAAGTTTTATTTAGGTGCTTAATTTAGATGCACTGCAGTGCTTCACTTGTTGTCATAAACTTTGGACATTTAAGTAACAGAATTTCAGCCACAAAATGTTGTTGCAAGTTTCTCCATGAAGAAATGTAGGGGTTTTTTGGGAAAAAAATCAGTTATTTCTCCTGGTTTTCATATTTTAGAATGGAGGGAGGAGGAATAGGCTTATTGTCACTTCCAAAATTTGTTTTCCTGATGCAAACATCTGTGGAGAAGACTATATCTGTCAGGTCACTGGGATAGAGACTGCATCAAGGTGTATATTTGCATATCACAAACAACAGAAGGACCGTAGTCATGATTCTGCTGGGATGGATCATTCTAGTATTGCAACCAATAAATGAATAGTAAACATCCTAACACACCAATAAAACTATTCTAGGGCTTAAAATAGAAGTCAGACAGCTATAACAAATACTTTTCTTTCTGTTGTAGTGAGGATGCTTATGAGAGTTAGATAACATTTCAGATTCGCTATTGCAGACTGGTTAGCAAATGTATATTCTTCAGCAGGAGTGAACAGATAGTAGTGACAATAAACAGTAAAGGATTGTTAGGGATATCAGCTGCATAACGTGCATCATGTACCCATTGGACTAACAAGTACTGTAGTGGTTTTCTTCTACCTGTTCTGCAGTGAGGACAGTCCCACTCTTCCATATTCCCTTAGTATCTAGGTTCAATTTTCTCATTGTGGTGTGGGGGAGAAGGTGATACGGTGCTAATGACTAAGCAGAAAGAGCCTTCCTGGTCTAAGCCTGTACATTAATGCTTTATTGAATTTGAATGTGTCATAATCAGCATACCTTAAATTGATTTAAAAGTTTCTGTGCTCTCCCATAGTAAAGACAGTGTTTCATTATCAGAATCACTCAGTTTTCTGAATTTTCCATTCTTTCCATTTCAGATGGCTTGACAGACTGTGTAGACCCTGACTGTTGTCAGCAAAGCAATTGTTATGCAAGTCCTCTCTGCCAGGGTTCGCCTGACCCCCTTGATCTTATTCAGCACAGCCAACCGCCTTTCTCTCAGCATCCCCCGAGGCTCTTTTACGATCGAATCAGATTCCTTATTGGGAAGGAAAGCACTCATGTAATCCCAGGAGATGTCTTATTTGAGAGCAGGTGAGTTTTCTTACAGGTAAAAGGCTTTTTTGAATATTGAGAACTGCAATGAAATTATTTAACCAGGGAAGAAACAGCAATATCTGGATAGCTGAGAATTCTTCATTGGTGATCAAATGAGGATCTCATTTATCAAGTGCTCATTACTACCTGTCTAGCTCACAGAAGTGTCACACCAAACTCTACTACTCTTATCAACAAGGCTTTGTTGTGGAAGGTAAGCTATCTTATGAAATAAGTGATGTAGCTACTTATGATGTCAAGATGCTGAAGAACAAGTTGGATTCATATGCACTGTATTCAGTCATCTTTCTGCCCATTAGAATTTGATTGGTAGTTGTAATTGCACATTGTAATTAACATGTGTCACTTACATATAATTGAGATACCTAATTTAAAAAGTAGGGGGGTTTATTTCTCTGCATGTTGCTAGACCAGTGCGGAGTTTGCCATTTTGTGCTGTGTGTTACTCAAGCTGTCATGCGAACAGCAGAGTGATCTCTGACAGTTTGTGAGATTGGCTTGCCCTTTAACAGGAAAAGAGACTGTGTAGCAGGAAGAGCGGCACTTAGTTCCTCAGAAAACTTGGTAACACGTATTTTCTTGAGCGTTTGAAATGCAGGGGCATATAAGGTTTTGTGCTGTAGTTCACCTGGGAAGCTATAACTTACATGCTGACAGAGATCCACAAATCATCCACATCACCTAACTATTACCCCTGTCAACTAGGCCTTTACATTAGATAAACCATGTTCCAGTAATAAGGGCGTAAGAATTTTTTTATTTTCACAGTATACTACATAGCACTTAGGTTACAACCTTGACTTCATTCCATAGCTCTGCACAAATTCAGCTCACTTTCTTTTTGCAGCTTATTCATTTTTAATAAAGTAAATATGTAAACAGAGTCTTTATTGATCTGAAATACCTAAACATTTAATCACTATTAATAATGTAACAGGGTGTCATAAATATGTAGAACAATAGGACATGGAAATGAACTCCATGAAAAGCACCCACCAGTGGCAGGTCTCTGGCTGAACGAAGTGTGTCGTTGCACCCGGTGTGAGGTCCTTCACAGGCTATAGGCCATTTAAACTAAAAGTCATCAGTGAAATAGTTTCTCATCAAAATGCCTCACAGTGAGGTGTTTTCAGAGAGGAGTTGAGCACTCAAGTTGACTGTACAATGTTCTGTGACATTGCAAATGTTCGCAGCCAGATTGCACATAATCCCATCAACGTGCTTTTATAGATATAAGGAACTGATCTTTTAAAGCTATCATTGATAGGATTTAACTTGGATTTAAAAGCTTTTTCTGAGTACAGTATTTCATTTCTTTACCCTGATATCTGCCATGCCTTTGAAGAACGAAAAGCAGTGAGAGCTTGTATGGAAGCGGCAGCCCACCCTCACCATGGTTTGATACTTTATACAATTGAGAAATACAACTTGTACTTGTGTTGGTGCATTGTTCACACCCACGCTAGCATTTCCTCCTACTGTAAAGAAATTTCAGAAGATCATTGGGATGCAGATGAGGCTGGCAGTATCTTTGGAATCAGGGCGGTGCCTGGAGACTTGCACTGTGCCATGTCTCCTGGATTTTGTCAACAGTAATCTGCAATGTGCTGGGAACCCTGAGGAGTTCATTGGTCCACACTTTGCTTGATCCTCAGGTCTTCCAGGCTGTTGAAAAATTGCTCATCCGTAAGTCAAATATTATTAAAAACTGCCAGAATTTTCCTCAAGGATGACAGATCTCAGGAGGAGGCAACAGCTTGGTTGTGCTGCCTCTGTTCAGAAATCTTCCTCTGACACTGTCAATCTGACTGTCATCTACTGTTTGTTCTTCTCCTGGGAATTAAGATTACTGGAAAAAATATAGAAAGACAACTGTTACTACACTAAAATATCAGTAATCTGTGATCCTGCCTATCTAGTGCAGACCAAAGAATGCTTAGGGTTTTTTAATCTTATTGCATTTATTGCTGAAAAGGTTGCATCCAGGCAGATGATATCAAGTCATGGCTACCTGTAGTGTCACTTTTTTTATAGCACTGGTAGTTCAACGTTAAGTGTTGGAAGGACTGGATGAACTAGTTGTTTATTTCAGAGTACTGGCGTGCATTCCCACTGGTGCTCAAATTTCAACTTTTTTTTTTTTTCCCCTCCTTTGCAAGTACTCTCTGAGACCAATAGGAAGATTAAAGAAACATCTATCCAGTGTTTTCAGTCTTCTGATCCAAATGACATTGTTCAGTGTTTTACTGTACAATAGGTCAGTGGAACTCCAGTATGGGTGATATTTACATGAAGTTCACTATAGATAAAGCCAAAGTAAATTTGAATAAATTTGGAGAAGCTATCAAAAAAATGATGAAGATTATCTCTGTCCTTCAGACTGAGAGTGTTTTGTCTCTGCTGTATCCTGCAATTTTCTACATCATGGGAAACAATAAAAGTAGTTGTTCTGAAAACTGTTGTGACACCCATACTTTTGCATTTGCATCTTGAACTTTAGCTTAAATCTAATTTTTTAACATTTGGCTTCTGCAGTTCTGTCAGGGTGTTGCATTGAGCCATGGCTAAATACTACACAAGGAATAGTGTCAAGGAGCTAAATGTTTTCAAAACATAGTTTGCTCTTTATTATGCCAAAGCTATGTCATTTCTACTGAGTTTTTACAGGCTCCCAACTTAAACTGTGATTTGCTGAAAGGTAGATTAGACACATTCTGAATAAATGGAAATGTACTTGCTTACATCAGGAACGGTTTTGACTTACTGCATGTAGCAGGGTGTAGCAGATTAAAATGTTTTTATCAACTGCTGTTCTCAGGAAGGTTTTTAGCTTGTTTCTTTGCTGAATATTTTTAATGCATGCTGCTGGCAAGCTATTTGACTCACTGCAAATTGCCTACAAAAAGGGTCCAGTGTATGGTACTGAATTAATTACCCTTCAAAGGCTGCTTACAGCAACATTGTCAGCAGGAGGAAGTGAATGTACCTTACTAGCCTTCAGCTTAATTTCTCTGATTGAAGATTTTAATCAGAAATGTAATACAGTAAATGACAGCTTCTGATAATGTGACACGTGTGGATTCACAAGTTGCCTGACAGAGTTCCACATCTGAGCCTAATATCTCAGCGAATACTGGCAATGTAACACACAAAACAAGAGCAAAAAAAACAGCAAATAAGTAGTAGAAAAGTGAAGCAGAATGGTGGGGGAATAATAAAATGCTTTACAAGTAGAGAATTCATCTAGAATTTTAAATTTCCATTTATATATTAAATGTCAAACAAATGCCTGATGGCAGAGAGATGAGACACACTGAGTTGAGATCCTCGGTGGAATGACCCGTGAAGCACTGGCAGAGAAATCCTGCATCTTTTAGACCACCTGCAACCCCTGGGAATCTCTGCTTTCTCTCAAAAAGCCAACTGCTCCCTCTGGAGTTGCAGATTTAGTACAGCTTGCCAGGGAACTAGAAACATCCTTAATGCATTTGAAAACACTAGGGTGGTTTATCAGGAGCATGCTCCTTTCCAGCTCCCCCAAATTAGAAAAGACATTTGTTAAAACAACTTGGGTAGCCTTAGTCCAAGATTATGCAATCGTTGCAAGTAGGTGACTGTTGGGGAGGCAGTATGAAGTATCATCCCCCATGATAAAGAAAAACAGGCCAGGCACAATGTAGAGTAAATAGTGTAGAATAAATCTTAGATACTGGGAATAGCAAAGGGACATATACAGCACATCGAGAATGATCTTTAGAGGTTTCTCTGTTAAAATTAAGAGAAGCAGTGAGTGGTAGCGAGGTCCATAGCTCATCTGGAAAGAGGGTAAATGTTGAAGCAAGGAAGCGTGAAGTGGCAGTTGAGTATGAAGTGACATCACTAGAGAGAACATGCCCTGAAAGCTCTGGTAAGAAAAGGAATTAAGTGAGGTCTTCTGCAAGCAGCAAAGCTGCAGGGAATCTGCATACCAGCATGCCTCCAGGCACAGTTATCTGCTTTTTGGGCTGTCACGTTATTGGGAAAGGAGGGAGAACCTGCTGCAAACTGGAGACTTGTTTGTTACCTCCCTAAGCCTTTGAGATTAGTGCCAGCCATAAAGTAACTGAAAAATGTTTTCCTACCCACAGTAAATGCAAAAAATAAAACAATTTCTGATCAAACTCTTAGTCGGAGATTTAGTAGAAGCTGGTAATTCAAGAGGGGCCAGAGAGTAGAAGGCTTTTTGACTTGAAGTAGGTAATAAAAAGACAATAAATAATGAAGGCAAATGTAGCGACACAGAGGCAGGCTTAAAACATTTAAAATCTAAAAGATTGCAAAGACAGTTCACTACAGATAAATGTAGAATAATGTGGTTTATGAGTCTTTATCACATACTGTAAATGTCTGTGGCTTATAAAATACGACAAATAAAATAAGAGCGAGAAAGTTGAAAGATATGTCTCTTCATATTATTTATGAATAACGAGAAAAGTGAATGAGTAGAGGAAAGAAAGAGTACGTATGAAATAATGAAGACTTTGATGAGTTGTTATTACACAAATCTGCTTGATAAAGTATGAGGACAGAGTAGAATCAGAAGACAGGTCTGTGTGGAATGAACAAACAGAAGAAGAATAATGTACTGAATAATGATGACTCTTAGGGGTGTCTCTCAACCCAATGTGTGTTGTAAATATATGGACTACACTACTAAAGGGATTAGAAAAGGAAAGGCAGGTCTATTGATGTTAGAATTATGAGAAAGCAACAGAAACTGGCATTTTCTGCTCTAACAAATCAAAGAGTAATTGAACCCGGCCATTCTTTTTGGTGAGTCTGTTGAGACACACAAGAGCTTGATTGCCTTCAGTGCAGCAGCAGGTTTTGCCCATAGATAGGGTCACAACCAATTTAGTTAATATAGAAAACAAAAAGGTGGTAAATTAGAACTCTATTTTGCATACTGGCAGTAATTCAGCCTCTCCCATTCCTCAGGATTTCATCAGTATCTTTGCTGAAAATTGGTGTTTTCTGTGTCCTGAGAGTGTAGAATTCATATTAACAACCCTAGTGAACTACATACTTACAAAGGAGTTAATTTCTACCAGTTGCATTTTCTCAGGTCATAGTCAGCTGGGTTTGATGATATCATTGTGATAAATGAGTGTCCTGTCGAGTGGCTTTGGAGAATGGGACCTTATGAAACAAGTCAGAAATTTCAGAAATTTATGGTGTCCAGTTTGTGCGTATGATTTCATTGGATCATGAGTAATTAAATCACTCAAGGGATACTTTTTAAGTTTATATATAGACTAGTTACTAAATAACTTTCATCATAGGAGCTGTTAAGTTTTTCCTTTAGGTTTAAATATTCACTGTGCAAAGGTAGGATCTGTCTATTGAGGTCTACCATGAACTTTCAAACTGAGAGAGAAACAAATATGTCTAAATTTATGTTTACTGTTTATATCAAGTAATTAGCAGTGGTTACTTTTGTATGTATTCTGTTGGGTTTGACCTAAAACGTCTTAACATTATCAAAAGACTCTTGCATACACTTTTCACTTCATCATGTGGAACCACAATTCCAGGAAATATGTGCAATTGTATCATTAGGTTCCAAGACATGAATCCATTTAGATGGTGGAAATATGCTAATTTAGCGTACCGGACAGCACAAGACAAAATACTGTAAGGTGTTTCAGTGGAGTGTAACTCTGTAAGCCCTTAGAAAATCCTACTAGGTCCTCATCTGCACCATAAGGGTATTTTGCATCTTATTCCTCATCCTTGATGAGACTTGTTTCCTTTCCATTGCAGTCTTCAAATACGTAATAAAGTAAAGATGAGAAAAAGAGAGTGATTTCTTTACCGTTTCTGTTTCTAGGGTGAAACTCATTGTCTTAAAGGGCAGCAGTGGAGATTCAAATTAGACAGTAGGAAAAAATTGCCATGAGTAAAGCCCTTCTACAGAAGAGCTGGAATGGGTTATTTGGTGAGGTTATGGAGTTAGACAAGCGTCTGTCTGGAGTAATGTAGGTATAGTTGATCTTACCTGAGGCAAAGGAATGGACAAGGCAAAGTCTTGTATTTCCTTTCAGCTCTCATTTTCTATGATTCTGTGATCCTGTTAGCCTCCGATTAGACCCACTTAGTAGTGAGTTCACTTTCCTGTCCGTTGACTTCGATGCGTTCTGTGTGCTGCCTTATTCCAACCTCTTTACTCGAATGGGAGGATTTTTATGCTCGAAAGTGGGTACCAACACATCCCAGAGGGAATTTAAAAGGGCATAACATGTGACGGGGGATTGAGAAAAAGGTATGTTACACTTGATTAGGCATTCTCTGAATTTACCTATATAACTTTCTGAAGTGCAGTGAAGACCATGCATCTCACTGCTGCCTTATCATATTAGTTCAGCTTTTTTTCTAATAGACAGCGCTGCCCTATTCTTAGCAGCAGAGAATGGGGTTTCATTCTCCCTTTTCACAAATCATCACCCCCTAGAGCTGCAGCAAGCTAAATCACACTATCAGTGAAACCTTTGCTGTGCTATTCAGTGGCAGAACAAATGATATCCTGAAATATAGCCAGAAATGGAAATATATTCTCAATACAATAGCAATTCCTGCAAGAGTGTATGTGTGTCATCTTCATGAGATAACGTTTTTTTCAAATTAATCTTTTGGACTTGTTTCAATTTTCATTCAAAATCAACAGTCGTAATGATATCAGAGTAGCTCTGTCTGTCTGGGACAGAATTCTAGCACAGTTTCTGAAATCAGTGCCCTTCTCACCCTCCTGATGTGCCTTCTACTCTTTTTGTTACAGGAGAGCTTGTGTCATTCGAGGCCAGGTGGCAGCAATAGATGGAACGCCTCTAGTTGGAGTAAATGTCAGTTTTCTGCACCACAATGAGTATGGATACACCATCAGTCGACAAGATGGAAGGTCAGACTTTCATGTATGGCGTTTCGCTGGTTTAGATTTGCACAGTCAGGGCTGTATACGATCTTCTATTTATATACAAAATGTGCATAGATGTCACTGTTCATAGTGTGGATCGAGGATAGCATCTGGTCCTCTGTTCTGGGAGTACCTTTAATTAGAGCTCTCTGTGATAAAGGGACCAAATACTGAAAATGTCAAAAAAACTCCACAGCAACAAGGTGACAGTGGCATTCAAACACCTGGAGTCAAAATGTAACTGCTGTAACAGTACCTTCTCAACATTTGAATATTTTCACTAGTCAGGTTTTTTAGAGAATTTCCTGTCTTCCCTTTTCTTTTTTCTGTTGTTAACTGTGAGTCTCCCAGGTGTTTTATTCAGGCATCAATGAAGTTAACTCCTTTAGCTGATCACCTGAGCCACACAAGTAGAAGTGAGGACAGGCTCTTTCCTGAGCCAAAATGATTAAATTGTTTTTCCACAGCCAGCCCTGAACAATGCTGCCTTCCCTCTCTTCCCCAGCCTTGTAGGGCTGAGTTCAGTTCTTGAAGAGAGAAGTTCCTCTACATTGCACTCTAGGGTAGGCCATCTATTTGCAATTTGCTCATTAACTTGAAATAAAGTGCTAAGGGCAGTTTAAGGACTTCATCTTCCTTGGTATGTTGTGAATGGCAAAAAACCAGAAACTACTTTCCAGCTGAGAAAGAGTGTAATTGGTCACTGCTTCCACAGGTTTTTTTTTTATTATTTGGCTTTATCAATTTATAAAAGTAAGGAGCATGCATGTTTATTTTACTTTAGTTATTGACTTTCAAATGGCGCTACTGAAAGTTAGTAATTATCATTTCCTCTCAACACTACCCAGGATAAAGTTGTTGCATTAAAATATGCTACCTGTATTTCGCTGTGACTGTAATCGGTGTCATTTGGGAAATGTGATGAGATATGCATAATTAAGTCTGACTTCTTATCACAGTTTGTTACCATCAAAAGCCTCCATAATAGATGCATTCAATAATACAGAGGGTGAAGTATCTATTTGCATATTACCTTATGTTGCCTGACTGTGGATGTCAGAAAGTCAGAAAATTGAGACTATATTGTGCCTTCTATGTCCCACTGCTTTGCAGCCCAAATATGCCAAAGGTACTTCACAATAGCTCTCAAGAGGATCATCTACCTTATGTACAAGAGCTGATTCAGTTCTCAGTGCAATTAATCTGCATCTTTCCCAAAAATTTCATATGCTGCACAGAAGGGTCTCCTGCTCAGTGTACTCAACCTTTTCCGCCTGCTACTTTTAGAAAAAAGGGAAAAGGATATGTTAATAGAGAAAAGGACTAACAGACTTAAAGTCTTCTTATTCTGCATGCTGTACCTGCATAGATTATGAGTAGCATCCCTTTTCTGTGCTAGGAATTGCTTTTCATATAAGCCGAAGTAAGTGAGTCCACGCTCTTGTTACAGATGACTCATTAGTATTGATTCTAGTTGATAAATAGAGGGGAGATAGGTCAAGTAATAGCGAAGCACTGTACCTTGCTATTGATGCTTACAGGGAGAAAGCACAGAGAGGTAAAGCTTCTTCATGCACGCTAAAGTAGTGCCAGGAAGGGATACTTGAACGATTTCACATAGTGCATTAAGGGCTGTAACGAGCATCATTACACAACATTGTTTCTGATGCATTTAAAGTTGTGGTAATACTATGATAAAACAAAAAGAAACAAAGCGTGTTGTTTTCTCTTCCAGTTTTGACCTTGTGGCTGTGGGAGGCATCTCTGTCACTTTGGTTTTTGATAGATCTCCTTTTATATCTGAAAAACGGACACTTTGGTTGCCTTGGAATAGATTTATCATCATAGACAAAGTCGTAATGCAAAGAACAGAGGCAGACACACCATCTTGCGACATCAGTAGCTTTATCAGCCCAAATCCGATTGTACTCCCTTCACCCTTGACAGCATTTGGAGGGTCCTGTCCTGAAAGAGGAACCGTTATTCCAGAGCTACAGGTAATATAAAAACTTTCAAATTAAGAATTTGTTCAATTGCGGAATGAGTTCTACACAATTTTAGGAGATGATACGAAATAGAGAACAGTTAACTGCCATGTTATTCATTTGTCAAGAGTGACAACAATCTGTATCTCTTCAGTACTGTTTCACAGGGTGGTTTCCTCTTCTCCTCCTTCCTTATTTTCTGATAATATTTCAATGTGTTTAATTTCTTACCTACAAGTAGAATAAAGTGAGGAGTCCTAACATGATTTATTATTGAAATTCTCATTTATTTATAGCGATGCACAAAACCACTCCGAGGTTACAGATACACAGTACAACTTCCCCATACGTCAATGTGAAACACAACCCAAGGTGTTTTAAAGACTCCTGGGACATTTAATCCATTCACATCTTCTAGTTCTTTACAGTGGCATCTCCAGCTATGTTTTAGCTTCTTGGGTTTTATTACTTTTTCTCTGAGGTAGGGCATTTTTAACATCATCGTTAGGACTTCTTTTATTTAAATGTCTTTTTTCTTTGCACTCCCCTAAGTGTTTCAAACCAATTGCTCATTAACTTTTAACCATTCTTTTATTTGGGACTTAAAGGATCATATGGGTCAAACACCCAACAAAATACAACTACACAGGTTTCACACCATGTCAACTCCCATAATTTTTAGTTTCTTGTTCAAGCAATAAGGCCTTTTTTGGGTTCCCTTTAAATTTCAGTGAGTGAGTCTGGAAGATATTTTGGAAGCTACCCATAGACAGGGATATTTCCCATCTTTTCTTCTCTTAGAAGTGTGGCTTCTGATTAAGGGATGTTATTCTGCATGTAAGAGACCTCTGATTGAACTCAATTATGTCTAGATGTCTCCATAACTATTAAAAACATTATCACATTTGATGACTATAGTGTTGTTTCACAGAAAGTACTAAAGTGCAACTAATGAACATAAATTAAGAATAACTGATGCACACTAGCAGGAAAAAACTGGGTCGTGTTACTCCATGTGGGGTATTCCTGTGTCATTTTATAACAGCAAGGTACCTAAAGACACATTCTACTCAGAGAGAAACTGCCTCCAGTCCTTTTCTTTTTTGTCACTGCAGGTCCTTAGAGTGTTAAGTTTCATTGTACAGTACTGAGAAATGAACAAAGAGTAACCCAGCATAATAGGAGAAGAAGATATATTAGCAAGTATTAATGCATGAATATTTCTTCCTGCTTTTCTATTAAAAAATGAGAAGAGATGTCAGATGTACGACAGAGGGGGCAGCTGGGATGTCAGCAGGAAAGAAGGGGAATGCTGCAAATCAGGAACAGTAAAGGGAGCAGGATTTCCCTGGCAACACTACATTTTATATGTCAAAACGACAAGTGCTGGCAGGCCTCCAGCTCTATTGCAGCAATACTATGACAGTGATGCTGTTGCAATTTGTAAATAAAAATGTTTTGAAAATGAAGTAATCTATTGTTGAACAAAAAAAATTGAAAAACTGGGGAATATAAACAAAATGGTTCATATTTTTCAAGCATGACAAATTTCACATCGAGACAGATTGGCTTGTTGTTACAGAAATACACAAAAATCGTTAACCTTATTAAACACAGTCTAGTTTTCAGTGGGTTTTGAGTGACTGTGGTGGCATCCTCCAAGAAGCTGCATTTTTCTCTTGCCTGCTCTTCCTCACAGTCTATCCCAGAAGAGCTCCTTTCCCTCAGGAGATCACAAGACCCAAATCCCTTTTTGTAGCTCCAAGGCCCACATCATTCAAAAGGTCAAGGCCAAGTTTCATTTTTTCCCTCACAAGCTAAGTCTTTGCAGTCCCTCTAGTTGCTGAGACCTCATCTTCATTGCAGCCAGAAACTGATACTACCCCACAGTGGGCATATCCAAGACAGCTTTAATCCAAGGGATTCAGACAGCGGCACTGACAGCAGTGCCATAGGATATGAACCCTGTTACGCACCCTGGGGACTTAGCTGTTAGCTAGGTGACCGTGACGCCCAGACTGTTTTATCTTCACTGCTATGTGTCCCCAGTTAGCTTGTTATGTTCCTTATGCTGCTCCTTCATATTTTGTGCCCCTTCCTGCTGGAGCTCAGCCTTACTGCCAGCACTTTTGCACAGAAGAAGGTTTAGCAGGAAGATTTGTTTTCTTTCTTAGCTCTCAGCAAGTTAGAGTTATCATCTCCAGGATAGTATCTTCAGATCATAATGAAGTACCTGAAGTATGTACAGATTTTTTTAAAGTTTTTAACTATATTCTGGTTAAGAACACTTATTAAGTAAACCAAATAATAAAGCCAAGGTAAAGCTGTAGAGCTTATATGTATGAACATGTCCACAGAGATTGTATTTGCTCCTCAGTAGACAAGATTAAAGCATTGGAGAAAGAGGCTCTTTATCAAAATAGACAGACCGTCATCCAGTAAGTTGCCCAAGCAGTTTCCTGCATTGGACATGTGGCTGCTGCATTGCTGAAATAAACACAGAAGACATCGGTGTTTTAAGTGGAATTGTTGTTCACCTCATGATTGCGAAATGTAAAATAAGCACCTGCTCTTATTATTATAATTTTGCTTTTTTCTTGGCTACAGATAATAATTATGTGTTTTTTCCAAGGTGGTCCAAGAGGAAATCCCAATTCCTTCAAGCTTTGTGAAGCTGAGTTATCTCAGTAGTCGAACTCCTGGGTATAAAACTTTGCTGCGCATTATTTTGACACACACAACCATTCCTTCTGGAATGACAAAAGTCCATCTGATAGTTGCTGTTGAAGGACGTTTGCTTCAAAAATGGTTTCCTGCTGCAGCCAATTTGGTGTACACATTTGCCTGGAATAAGACAGATATATACGGACAGAAGGTTTCTGGTCTGGCCGAGGCAATGGGTATGTAGAATCACCTTGATGTAAGCAGAAGTGCTCACACACATCAAGCCAGGAAAATATGGCTTGTAAATTTTGTTACTGCACTTACATTCTTTTAAATCAAATGCCTCTTCAGCTAAAGTGACTGGTATGATTTCCTAAGAACATTTATTTTCTTGTTCTTCCAATGTCATCTTTCTAATGTAATCAATTTGAAAATCCCCTTTTCCCTTGGAGAATGGTTATGTACTAATGGCATTATATTCAGCTGTCTTTGTTTTTGAATGTTACTTTGAATATGACCTTTGGTGTGTCATTGTTTCTGTCATTTTTTGGCTGTGACATTTAAAATGTCATTTCCACTTAAGGTTCACAAAATTCTAACTTTTAGGCATCCTTTCTTACTACATTTCACATCCCCAACAGTTAAAACTTCTTGATTTGCTGTTTTAAGATGTTTATGTGAAAATCATCATGTTTCATAGGCTTTCTTTACCAAGCATCATAAGCAACTATGCTGAGAATAGCTACAGAAGTAATGCTTGTGCACATACATTTTATTCAGCTGGCCATCATTCTCATTAATTTCATTATTTGCTTTTTAAAAGGCTAAGTTGAATTTGAGGTTACAATGCTTAATGGACTAATCTTATAGATATTTTCCATGAAGATTATTTACCTTACCAGCAAAGTTTAATATTGTGAATAAGCCCTATTCACTTCCTTAGCAGTTTTGGTTTGCTTTTTTAAGTCAGAGGAACTGTAGCAGGCTATAAAACAAGAATAGCAAGGGCCGCATGGAACCATCTGCCCTCGTGAGGAATGCGCCTTATTCTGTACATGAAAATGCTGTTCTAGGGGGTAGCCAGAAACTGTCTTCAGGATCTGCTGTGTTGTCCATACAGGTAGTGCGCCTGCAAATTGACACATGCAAAGCCAAAAGGTGCCATCCAGTCTACACATGCCCTGTAACTCCCAGGGCATCTAGTGTGTGACTGTGTTATCGTATGCTCCTAGCCACATAGTCTGTGGGGCAACTGTGTGGAGAGGTGGTGGGAGAAAGGAGGACTATAGCACTTGCCTAGTAATTTCTACCTAGAGAATACTGCAGAGACAGCCACTGGTGTCCACAAGTAATTATGAGACCAAAATATGAAGTGTGATTTAAATCATGCAACGCACATAGGAGTGTATCAGAAAACAAAGAGTTTATTCTAGGACTGTGGTCCCACAGTCTACTTCAACAGATACAACTGCAGGCTGCTGCCAGAAGGGACGTTCCCACATTCTCTCCTTACCCCTGGGCCACCACTCACATTCATTTGATCATTAAATGAGCCAGATCAGGAACAAATTCAGCTGAAAACTGAAGCGACTAGAAAATAAGTGATAAATTTTCAGCTTCATTAGTTTCCTGATCTACTATGAATGCTAGCGCCAAAGCACAAGTCTCCTCATTGCAGCTGGAATTCACCCATTACATTGGCCTAGAGTGATCAACACACCAACCTTAGTGCAAGGCGTCCTGAATTGCTGCCTCATCCTGGCTGCATCCTACCACATCTGGCACATCTGCAGAAGGCTGGCCAAGTTTTCAAAGGGTTGAGTACTGGAACTGACACCAGAGAGGGCTCTGAACCTCCCAAGTGTGGTGCACGGCGGGGAGCAGGAGTGCCTGTTTCAGTCTGTCTCATGAAATCTACTGGTTAGGGGGCAGATCTAGCCCTGCCGACTGCAGGTACAGATTCCTACTAGTGTTCTGTAGCAAGGGAACATGTTAAGTGGGTTATTGGATTCACTTGCGCAGCTCTTTGCAAATGCAGAAATGAAAACAAATTCCAGTGTGTCCTTTGGCACTCCTGTAGGGCATCAGGCAGGACTAGATGAGTCATGGGTGCAACTTGGGTCTTTCCTCAGCACAGCCACACGTGCCCCGTGTTCAGAGTCTGTCACTGCACAGCAACAATAACATGTTCAAGGGAGAACAGCTGAGTATGCCTGCGCCTTCTGCATCATTTAAGAGTCTTCTGATGCTCATGAAGTCCAGTACATATCTGGAATTTAAAACAATTTAAATCAAATGCATAACATCTTATGAAATGATACTGTAGTTACAGATTCCCAAATTAGAAGTAGATGAGCATAATAAGTTTAAATATGAATAAGGCTTATGCAATAGTGCTGGATAACAACACATAAATTATTTAATTGCTGCTTGTTTTTTTTCTTTTATTTGAAGTTTAGTTTAATTACGCTTCTTGAAAAACAGAAACAAAAATCTTCATATTTTGAGTGCTTTGTTAGCATGCTTTGTTAGATTCCAATAAAACTTTATTTAATTTGACACACTGTAGTAGTCAGGGCCCTTTATATGAATCCATTATATGAATTTTTGTCAAAATAATTTCCTCTGCCAGTATATTACCAATATTTAATAATGCATTCTGTTCAGTTTTCATTTTAATTAAATTAAATTGCAGCAGGTTGAAGTCCTGGAACTCAGGAATATAACCATCTGTCTTTGGTTTTGTATGTACTATAAACATCTTCATTCTTCTTCAGGGTTATTGACAGCAAGGATCACATAACCAGTTACAGAAATTAAGACTTTTTGAGCATATTTCCATGCACAAGTGGTTGTGTTTAAATTTGCTGGAGAAGTGTTCAGTGGTATTTGTCTGGTCCCCAAGTCCCTGACAAGAGGCCATTTTCTCTTCTCAGAGTAACAGTTGATATGATGATAAAGTAGCATTCTTTGTTCTGAATGAAAAAACATCATGTGAATGTTGACACACTTAAACCTTGCTGGTAAAGTCTATGTTACCTTGTAATTTAACATAGGAAAAGGAAGGATCTCAGTAGAAATGTCAGTAAATATGCTTGTATAATTGACATGCTCAGTCTTACTCTTGTAAACACTTGCAATCACACAGCAGCATCAGGTCGTGTGCAAAGACTCACCCTTCTGGGTGTGAATATTAACCAGCTGTCAAGCAGAATAGTCAAAGGTCTTCACTGTTTATTACTCTACTTGTTACTTTGGTTGAGTTCATTATGTTCATTGTTCGAAAAAGATGCTGAGAAGTAGAAGTATTTCAGGAGAGGTTGAAGTAGAGGTTACTGTCCTGTTTAATTGTGTCCTTTATTTCTTACCTGTATTTTGGCAACAGACCTTAAACTGTGAAACACTGGCACTACTAACAAATTATTGTTCATCTTCTAAATAGTTGTATGAGAAGAATAGATTTCTGGTACAGATGATTTCGGTAAATCTTTTTAAATCCATTTTATGACTACAAAGAGCCGTACTTGCTGGTTATTAGTGTCCAAAAATATAGTCACTACAATTCTCCTTCAGGCAGTGAAATCTCATCTCAGAAAAAGGGCCATAAATTAGTTTGACCAGAAAATAACACCCTGCAATGAGGGTAGAATGGCTGAGATTGTCAATTCACTTCCAAAATTATGTTTTGCAAAACCTGCCAGTAAGAAAACATTTTTAGAGTGGCACTGCAGTCACTTGGTTGCCTTTACAATTCTTACGTTCACCTTAATTACTTTGCATGCAAAACAAAAGGAAATTGTCATCGATGGCACATCGTTACCTCCACTTAAATGTTTCAGGAGATGCTGGTTTAGCTTTCCTTTTTGGAAGATAGCCCTCTTGCATAAATATGCATAAGTTTACATAGAAACATGGTTGTAGACACCCATGAAGTGAGTGTATATACCCATGGGTCCCTCACTGATGAGAAGAGAGAAAAAGGCAGCGATGAACAGTAACTGTGAGAGCAAGGAACATTGAACTTGGAAGAAGGGGGATGATAACCTCTCAAGGGTATTTGGCAGCTCAGGAACTTCAGTTATAGGCAGGGAATACCAGGCACTTTACAGTGTTAGCTACAGCCCTGGTAAATGTGCCACTGTGGATCCATTGGCACCAATTCTCAGATGGTTATGCCTCCCCTGACCCAGATATCAGCATGGTACTTTACAGCCACTGCTGAACTGTCCTGTGGGCCTGTAACGGTTCACTGAGCAAGGCTGAGCAACTTTGTATAATAGGTCCTTACTCTTTTCAAGTATACACATCTGACCCGGGATTGAACTTGTTAAGTGGATGGAGTTAAGATGCTAACGTGTAGGTGGCAAGTATGAGGTTGCTTCATAGGACAGATGTGCCCTTTTATCTCCTCTCTGCATTAACACGTAGAAAATAGCATGTCGGTTACTGAGCCTTGATGTCTCATCCACGCACGGGATGCGGCTGTTCTGGAAAAAGCTCCGTGCCCGCAGCTGGGCACCCAGCCCAGGGAGTTACCCATAAACATTGCTGATGTTAGTCACAAGAGCTCCTGTAATAGAAAAATTTGAAAGAGTGGCTGTTGGACCCTCAGACTGAAACCTATAAGGTTTGCGACATACAATATTTACAGTGCTTAAGGAGATGTGATTTTTTACAAGACAGAGTTCAGCTGCACAAACAGGTTCTTTCTGCTAAAATGATGAAGCAGCTCTAAGTGAAGTTGCTGTAAGCAACAGCTTTCACTTTGCCATAAAACATTCATCTTACACAAATGCTCCCTACTGTAGCTGGTCAAAATATTTTGATTGCATCCAGTAATGGAATTTAGCTGGTATTAAAGCTATTTGTGGTTCAGGTAAAATGTACCTAAAAGCAGCTACATACAAAAAAAAATTAGAAGAAAATACTGAAAATGTCAGAAAACTGTTTGGTTTTGTGGGGTTTTTTTTTATATATTTTGTATCTTAAAATACTTGTAAAGACATTTTTATTTTGGAAAGGCTGGACTATCTCAGTATTTCCTAGATAGATTTGGGGGGTTTGTCTTTAAGTAACGTTCTGCCTTTATGAATGGGTTGCACTGAAACCTAAAAAGATGAGCAGGAGGAGATAACTTGTGAAAGAAAAGATTAATATATAAGAGATGTCAAAATTAGATTCTGAAGGATTTTTTTTGTTTTACTAAAGGACTAAAGGAAAGGGGTGTTTTGGTCAGTTTGAACACCCCTAAAAACCATCATCCTTAGGGAAATTCAAGATTTTCAGTAGGTATTTTGGCCAGTTGTAGAGGGAAGTTGTATGATGTGCAATCCTATTCAAATCAATGTTTAATTCTAGAAATTTTCAGCTTGGCAATCCATTTCTGCTTAAGTACAGTTTTTACGATTACCAAATAAATTAAAATCGTTTTGGTTTAAGGTGGATTTTTTCTCTAAGCTGTTATTCAGTTAATTAGCAGAAATGCAATAATCAAGTCAGTAGTCATTGGAAGAGATTTTTACTCTTAAGAAATCCATAGCTGATATAAAAGAAAAAATTCTGCTTTGAAACAGTATTAACTCTAGCTGTAATAACATACTAATCTCTTAAAATCCTTTTTTTAAAAACTGCCATTCAACAATAGCAATCAAGGAGAGGAAAATTAATGGCACCATTACTTGACTGTTGACTATCAAAACCTTGAATGATAGGAATGAAAAATTACCCAGTGGTTCACAGAGGAAAAGGTAGACTGATAGACATTTAATTATTTGTTTGCAGTGTCGGTGGGATATGAATATGAAACATGTCCTGATTTTGTTCTGTGGGAGAAGAGAACAGTAATCCTTCAAGGCTTTGAAATGGATGCTTCAAATCTGGGAGGCTGGTCTATAAACAAACACCATGTATTAAATCCACAAAGTGGTAAGTCCTTCCTGTATTAACTGGCCATGTAAAAGAAGAATACAAATTTTAAAGGAATTAATTGCTCAGATTTTAAGCATTACACTTCCTAATGTGTAATCCTCTTTGGATGTGCACCCTCATTTATTGAGAACTGAATTGTAAATGCCAACTGAAAGGATATTTTTAATGTTCTGGCTTGCAGATATTTAATATCAGTAACCCTTGCGATCACTAACACATTGTGGTCTCTTGGATAGGAAAAGGGCAAATTAATTTGGGTTCATTTTCACCCTCTTGTTATCCAAGTACCACATTTTAGGTCCATTTAGGGTATGTTATGTTCTCAGTGAAGTGTCTACAGATCTAATTAATGCTATTACTCACATCAGTTAGTAGCGTTACAGCACCAGGGAGGCAAGTACTGCTTGCAAACAAACCAGCTGAGTCCAAGGTGGCACTTCCAGAAGCACAACACCAGTCTGGCATGCAGAAGCTTTTGTGGCTACCCACTTTGTTGAGAAGCACAATAAGTTATTCTTCAAGGCAGGTCATTCAGTACGTCTTGAAGCATTAGAAAAACACTGTAAATGTTTTTGGTGTCATAACATTAACCCTGCACAGAGATTTTTCAAGGATGGAGACTGAAATCCATTTTCTGGTTGCTTTTGGTTTATTTCTGGAGGTTTTTCCTTTTCTTCCCTTAACATCTATAATCAGGAACTAATGGGATTTAATTACTGAAAAAATGCTTGCAGATAAATTATGGTAACTAGAAAAATATGGGCTTGCCAATAAACATATCTCACTGTCCAGGGGAAGAGAAACTTGGGGTCAGATTTCCGCACTTATAAATCAACAGAGTATTGGATTCAGTAAAGTTCTGTCAATTTCCTCCAGCTGAGAGTCTGTCCACTAAAATCTATTTCCATCTCCAAACTTCTGTTAATGAAGATTCACGCACAGATGTATGGCTGTCCGGTTTTTACAAGTTCTGTTGTTGAATGCGCAGCTACAGTATAAATATTCCAAATACAAAAGGTCAGCTTTAGTTTGTAAATTATCTGGATTTCTGTTTTGATTTAAAATAGTTTGACATTTTAAACAGCAATTCTTTCATACCCTGTCTTATTGGTTTGTATAGATTGTCTCTTTTAAATGCCAGCTATTGACATTTAACACAAAGAGTAATCTGACCTCAGTCAGCTCAGCCCCCAACTGTGAGCCCCATAGTCTACTCCTTAGTGCCAATTTACCACTTGCATAGTTTAATTTCAAGATTAAATTGCCGGCAGTAACTCCAGTTTATATGACTGCCTGCTAACTGCAGTGGTTACTACCGCAATTCACTCCATAGGCACTAACGTGTTCTGAGATTTTGTGAAGTCTACAATTGTAATCTGAACGGGGCTAAATCTTTGCTTTCTTGAGCGTGGAAACACGGTGACAAATTGCATTCTGGCCCTATCTCAGCTGTGTGGCTGAGAACACCAGACAGCACTGACCTGCTAGCCTCATGAAATCATTCAGGCTGCGCCTGCTACGCAATAACAAGGATGTGGAACGTGCAGCTTCTTATACCTGCTCCTCTTTCTCTCCTGTTCCCACTGTGGTGGGCATGATCGAGGCTGAAGCCAGGGGGCAGGTGCTAAACATCTATCTATTACTTACAGGGATACAATATGAGGAGGGGAGGGCGTACGCAAGCCTGACTTGAAATCAGTGTCTCTCTTCTGTTTTTATAGTTCACGTGCAAGAGCATCTCCAGTGAGAATGACAAAGCCCAGTGATGTTTCAGGTGTTCCTCGTGATTATGATGGACTTGGAGCATGCACACCTGGCTCAAGTGTAGAAACTAGAAAAGCATTAAGGAACAGAAAAATGACGACTGTACCATAGTTAGTGCATACCAGGCAGAGCAGCCTAGAGTCTGTTATTAAAGCAACAAAACCAAATAATGAACTGTGTTAACCAAAAGGACAGAAGTAGCAAGTGTGCCTCTGGTCTTAACTATAAACTAGTGAACTGCTCTTCTATTTCAGATATATAAAACGTACTTTAAATAGGAACAAGAATTATGATTCAAACTTAGGATTATAAATTTTAGATTTCTTTCCATGCCACCTTGAGTGAAATGAAAAGATTGAATAGCCTTCTCAAGTAATAGTATATTAAGATTTTTTACTTTCTGCTGTATGTATCAATAGCTGCTCTTTTTACAAGCATGAAATTTGCATCTGATTCTGAAGCACTGTCACTGGACTAACTACAGAAATAAGACATAAATGTATTTCTAAAAAATTTCTATTGCAAGTTATAACTTTGTTTTCAGACTAAAATTTGGAGCACTCTGCTTGGTTAATTGACTAGTCCTGAATAGCTTTTAGCTAACTTCAACCTGGAAGCCTCATCTTCCAGCTGGTCTGCTTCTGTGCACAATGTTCCTGCTTAGAGATAGGGTGGATATGCTTACCTCTCTCCCCACAAAGACTATTCATTTTAGAGATGTAATGAAATAAAGTACAGCAGGAAAGTTTTAAAAATAAATAGATGCAGCTTTATGGAATTGTACTTCATAGTACAGTCTAAGCTGTTGAGCTACAAGTATTGACATGCAGAAACCAGACCAAGTGAAAACTCTGTTCTCCTGCCAAATGTAAGCTTCTTTTAAAAAAAAAAAAAAAAAAAAAGGAAAGACAGAGACCAGCAGTGTAGATGGGAAATAGCATATAGTGCTCCATTGTGGCTGCCATTGGAAACCTGAGCTTTTTGAATGTATATGGTTTAGCATTGATATAACTGTGAGGTTAACAAAGGATCACATCCTCCTTCCAGCTGTACTGAACTGTTCCTTTCTTACTTTTTGACCCCTCCAGTTTAGAGATCCGATCACTTTCAGTTCATTACATGATTAGAGCTTAATGTTTTCTATCACAAAGGCTTTGGTCAGTTTGGAAGGTCTTCTGGGTGTTTCTCGTAATCAAGAAGTGGATGCATACCATAAATACTAGTTCCTGTATGGAGCCTTTTAAAGATACCTATATCTCATGAATAAAAATGAATGTGCTGTTAACCGATTTTTTAGAGTATTCTTTGAATGATATTTTTCTTCTGATGGGTGAGTGTATTGATTCCATTTTTATTTATCAGGGCAAAGGAGGAGTAATTTTACAGGGACTTTATGCTTTACGGTAATTTCAGCCCCAGTACAATTCAGCAGTGACTAAAATTAAAGCAGCAGTTCAAAAGCCTGAAATTAGTCACATGCTTACATTTATTGACAGCAAAACATATTCTCCAGAGCCCTAATTATTTACTGGCATTTGCATGAGGCAGTCGAAATACTACATTGTTAATTTCAGACAAAAGACAGCATCTTCATCTACTGTTATTTTTATCCAGTGTGTATAGGAGGATATTGCCAGTCATTTTACTGGCATATTTCCAAGATGCTTTTTATAAGCTAATGTTTAGGCAAATACATGTATTCTGTCCTCTGTTGTTCAGAAACATTGTTTTTTAAATATCATTCCCTTCAAAATAGCTATGGCAGCATTCAGTAATTTCCAAAGAGAATTTTAGCTTTAGACTTACCTGAAAGCTACAAAAGAATAGTTTAAGAGAAATTGGTAGAAACAGTACATAAATACATTTGGGATGAATCTCAACATATACTTCCTGTGCTATCTAGAATATGCTCATTTCCTAGTGTGAAAGTCCTCTAGAAAGTACATTTATTTGTGTTTATTCCTCTAATTGTGCTGCTTTTCTGATGAAGTCCAAGGGAAAAAAAGAGATTTTGGACTGTGGTCTAAGATAATATCTATCTTCCATTCAGAAATAGCCAAAATATCACAATAACATGTCATTTTAAAGGTACTTCTCAACTATATTACCACATTGTTATCTAAAATAATCTCTACAGCTATTAGCTTGATAAGATATCCATTTGTACTGGTTCTGGTATCACCAACATACTAATTGGGAAGGCTTTCAACAAGGTATGCTACAGAGCAGTGCTAAAATACCAACACATTGGAAGGTTGCTTTAAACTTTATAGTAGTATTTAATATATTCCTGCTGATAGGATATTCACTTGTGCCTCAGAATTACTCTTTGACTTAACCTGGCTTTGCTGCATTTGGCACCATTTTTATATACCATAGAGAACTTGCATTTAAATTTGAATATTGATTTTGTACTGCCACTCAGTGCTCTTTTTTGAAAAATGCATGGCAGCCCTGCTACTAATCTCCTTTAATTAAATATTCAAACTGCCTAAGAAATTCCTCTGCTACCTAATAAAAATTTATGAATAAAATGAATATTAAAGTGGCAATCCCTAAGAAATCAGATAGCACTGCAATTAACAGTCAATTTGTTAGCGCATTAACCAACCGTGAGTTCTCCTCATGATGTAGGCTTTTAAAATAGCCACTAACCACTAATCGACAAAATGGTGATGGTAAAGCGTGGGACTGAACAGAATTGGAAGTCTTTGAAAGATCCGATGCTTCTTGCTGTTTTGCTAATCTGATTTTCTATAGAACTGCATCATCACAATCTGTGGAATAGTTTCAATGCTACATACTTGATTTTTTTTATCTCTGTTTTCGACCCTCCCCTTAGGAATTGTTCACAAAGGAAATGGTGAAAACATGTTCATTTCCCAGCAGCCACCAGTCATCTCAACCGTGATGGGCAATGGACACCAGAGAAGTGTCTCTTGCTCCAACTGCAACGGTCTCGCGCTCAACAGCAAACTCTTTGCCCCGGTTGCTCTTGCTTCTGGGCCTGATGGCAGTATGTATGTTGGTGACTTCAATTTTGTCAGACGGATCTTTCCCTCTGGAAATTCGATTGGGATATTAGAATTAAGGTAAAAAAATAACTAGCTTTCTCTGACTAGTGTTCAGTCTCATGGCTGTGGTTTGCCTATACAAACTACAGTGAGCCTTTTTTTTCAGTTGTGATTTACAGCAGNTGACTCATCTCTAATAGAGGATATGATGAGTTTAAGCAGACAAGAGCAAACCTGGCATTGCAGATGGACATGTCTCAGGCAGGGCCAGTGCCACCATTAATGACTTCCCTGTAATTATGATCCTGTAATTACTCCTTTTCAGGGCCAGTTGGGGAGTCAGGAGAGTGTTCTGACACTGGTACATTAAATTTCTCTTACTTAGCACCTGTGAATCTCCAACTAGCTATCATGTGCTGATAGTTCAGAATTAACTTGACAATATGCAGGCAGTGGAAAGGAAGCAGTGTGAGAAAAAGAAATAATACCGAGTAACAGGGCGAACAATGTTTTGTTATATGGATACAGCTCTGTGAACTGTATAGCAGATAATACTGTTTTGTTGATGACTAACGTCTCTTGTCTTTTTCTTTTTTATAAACCTGAACCAATTTGTCTTACTAGGAATAGAGACACAAGACATAGGTAAGTAAAATACAGTAACAGTAATATGTGAACCACATTCAAGGAAACAGTCTTACAAAAAGCCTTTAAGAAGTCTGGATATAGAGAAACACTCTGAATTTAATAAATACAAATGTTAATCAAATTCACCTTTGTTTATAGTAAAGTAGGTTGGATTTGTTCCCTTTGAAGAAATGAAGTCTCTCTCTAAAAATCATGTTGCTGCTTATCAAGTAGAGGTGGAGAGGCTCAAGTCCTAAAGCTGCGAATGCATTCCATAGCTGTTATGTGCCTTTTCACATAGTATTTGGATGATCATGGATATAGTCAACAAAG
Organism: Piaya cayana; assembly: GCA_013389865.1. NCBI lineage: Eukaryota > Metazoa > Chordata > Aves > Cuculiformes > Coccyzidae > Piaya > Piaya cayana. The sequence continues at coordinate 75,103 of WAAB01017527.1, forward strand.
AAAACTAGAGTTTTAGCAATAAAGGAATAATAAAAAAGGCTTCAGAATCACACAAGACAACTGTACTTCAACAGTTCTAGGGTACTACTGACTTCAAAGTCTGCCCCAGTCATAGAAGGTACAGAGCAAGCCCCAGAATTGAGGACACTGTCATAGTTGAGTCCTTGCTTATCCAGCCAAAGAGAAACAAAGTGGCTTTCTTCCCCCCTTTCCAGTTAGCATTTTGGCATTGCAGTGTAGGGATTTCTTTTAAAAGAATAAACATTGCACATCAGACTTCTGTGACAGACGGTGAGGGAGTTGGTTGTAACAATCCAGCTGCAGAAACTACCTTGCAGGCTAAAAAGAGATAGCAAGGCACTCTGTATCCTTAGAAACAAAGTTCTTTGATTTTCACTACTTAAATGAGATAAATAAACCAGCAGGAGGACAACCCAAGCTAGTAAGGGAATAAAATGATGTTTGCCAGATGAGAGTACTGGTTGGATTACTCACTTTAGCCACACAAATGCTATTAAGTGCTACGGATTATTTGCTAGCCTACTTACAGATGATGCTGCATCTTACATTTTAGAGTGAAAGTTCAAAAAGAAAGAATAATTCCTAGTTGGTAAGTGCAAGGTTCTATCTTTTAGTGCAAATACCCAGCCCTATTAATTACAATAACAATTGCCTCTGTCAGTATTCTAAGTGAAATCTGTGAAAAATTGAAGAAAATCACTTGAGGTTAAGGTAGTGTTTGGGGTTATGGAAGTCTACTCAGGACTCCCACTATATTCCATTCTCTTGTGGCTGTAAAAACCACAGTAACAGTGGAAATTTTTAGGATTCTCAAAGAAACATGAGGAAGCAACACCTAAAAGGTGTCAGAGGCTCATGATATTTCAAGCGGGAAAGGACTGCAAAATCCAGTTCTTCAACACAATTTTAGTCTCCAAAAGAGCAAGGAAAACGGGTTCTTTTTACCCAAGGAGAATACTGTGTAAAAAGGGATGGAGTCTGGAGACCAGTAAACAGAGAAGGTGACTGGTCTTATTTTCAACTGTTTAACAACAACTTCTCCCATTTGTTTTTCTTGTCATCAAGTTGGAAACTAGGCCTTGAGATTATAGGGAAGAAACTTCCTACAGGATAGTAATAAATTGTTCTGGAGAGATTAATTGTAAATCCTAGACTATTTGACATAGTTTTTAAAAGTCTAATTTAAATAAACTCAGATTTGATTGCAAACTTCTGCAAAGATATCAAGTGCTTCATTTTGTTTCATTTTTTACTAATGCTCTTTAAATTTAAACCTCTCAGTATGCAGGGCTTTAAGCACAAACTTCAAGAGTTTTCCATCTAACAGACAGTCTAGTAAATGAAATGACAGGGATGACAGAAAATGTGCCTACAAGGAAGATATATAATGGCCCCAGTTTCTGCATGATGAACAGCATGTTTACTTAAAATCTAGAATTCTCCTTGCAACTTTTCCCACAGAAGTATTTTATTTAAAAGCCATCATTTGCCTGACCAGTCTCTTCTGAGCTCAGTCCAGAGAGCACTAATGATTCTTAATGTCTTCAACAAACAAAATTTTATAATACTGGTCATACATAATTTCACGTTAATTGCTTTTAGCTCATCCTCTTACTCATCTTTATGATACAACTGTCGTCTCATTCCCTGTGTTTCCTTCAACTGGGTTTCACATCTGTTCCCCAAAAGTGGGAATACCTCTCCTTATATTTCCCCCTTCTGTCTTTATAGATGTTTATGGCTAAGGTCAGCTTTACACCAGCCTAGCTTGTGGCCCAGTCCTCAGAGATGCCAAGTAGTTCCTATCCCTTTTTGAATGGAGAATGAGAACTGAAAGGAATAGGCACAAGCACTATCACATTTCTCATGGTACATTAGCCTTATCACTTGTAAATGGAAATAAGATTTCAGCTGATCATCTATTAGACGTTCCTTAGTATTATAATGAGTATTCACTAGATTGCTAAAATAAAATATACTGGTAAGTAATATTTACATTGTTTTGCAGCAGTACTCAGTAAGGTAGCACCGTCTAATAGATGATTAATAAAGCGTAGTATCTGCCTCAGCCAAGCAAAAGCTTCATATTTAGAGTCACAATCAACCTGAAATCCAATCAGTAAAATAAATCAGTTTCATTTCAGATGTGACATATCTGTCCTGGAGCCTCTACCAGTTCTTCAGTTCTATTTTATCTAGATTATTCCTTTTGTAGTTTGTTGTGGGCATAAGAAACAAGCCCTGCAGAAGAAACTACACCAAGGGTTGTCAAACCCACCACAAACAGAACTGACAAAACTGAGAGGGGCAGCTCATTTCCTTAATCTTAAGTGTTAGTTAAATGTCTCTAACAAAAATCAAAAATATAGAAATCTGACAATCTTTTTAGTCTGCAGATAGGACTCAAATAGAAACAAAAAGTCTTGCTGCTTAATAAGATGCAGCCCAGTTCTTTGATCAGAATTTATGATCCTTGCCATTTAATTAACATATGTAAATATTTTTAATAACATTGTATAATCTCAATAAGGCACTTCAGTGCATGAATTATGGTGTATTAATTCGTGCCCGTTTGCACTGACAGCACTTGGCCTTCTGCCTTGCTGCTGACAATACAGTCGGCATGAATTAAGGCACCATATTTCGCACCTTCATATTTCTTAAGGTCTAGAAACTGATAAAAATAACCAAGAGTGGATATTTGTGTATATGCAGAGCAGTCTGTGATTCACGTTGCTGCAAGTTGTTGATTTGTTTTCAGTTCTAAGTGTACTGAGGCTTATCAAGTATAGAAAAAGGACCTTGCTCTTGATAGTAATAACTAAAACTAAGCTGAAGTTACTTCATACTGGGTGGCTTGGTACTAATGGACAGACTAACCCCACCAGTACCACTTGCTACATAAGCTTACGACCTGGTACATAGCTGGCTGGTCATGTTCTGCCACTGGTACTGGCTCCTTCCTTCTCAGCAGTGGTGCTTGCATGAGCTACCTTAAAGCTGGTCTCACTTATGCCTCTGTCACCTCCCCATCATTGAACACATGTCTTCAGAAGTGTTATGCTACCATGAATGGAGATTAAAAAGAAAAACAATTTAACTTCGATGCTCTTCTCTTCTGTTTCAGTACAAGCCCTGCACATAAATATTACTTGGCCGTTGATCCAGTATCAGAATCCCTTTACCTATCAGATACCAACACCAGAAAAGTCTACAAAGCAAAATCTCTCATTGAAACAAAGGATCTGGCCAAAAACGCAGACGTGGTTGCAGGAACAGGTGATCAGTGCCTTCCATTTGACCAGAGTCACTGTGGAGATGGTGGAAAGGCATCCGAGGCCTCTCTCAACAGTCCAAGAGGTAAGAAAAGAACATATCTGAAGTACTTAGTGTTTGTCATCTGTCATTTCCTTCCATTATTTAGAAACTCAGATACAACTGCATGTACAAAAATGGGTCTGAGGTGATGATTTAACCAAATATAAAATAGCTAAATCATTTCATAAAGCTCACTCATATTTTTAATACAACCAGTCCCTTATGAAGGAGTAGCATGAACAGCCTGCTCCAGCTGGCATCACTGAAATACCCTTTCTTTGTGTGACAGCACTCCATTTATTTCTATTGCAAGGTTGAAGCATTTAATTATGATTAACTTTTAGCCAAATAATATGGCTGCAAAGTCAATTTTTTATATTTTATGCATTCAGGTGATTCTTGTAATGTTAATGGAGCTTACTCATACCCATTAAGTCAGTGCTGTTCAAATCAGACAGCAAAATCAGGTTTATTTGGAATTTTAGCTTGTCCTTCCTCATTAAATGCACTTTGTAAATTATGAACATTTCATCTACTGCACATGAAATCAGCACTTGCTGTAGCCTTCCTGTCAAGAGTGCATCCTTTATTGTCACATGTAAAACACTTGTGAAGCCTTGAATCGCCACCAGAGCCACGATTAATCCCCTTGCAGTGTGCGTTAGAACAGTGATAAATAAAGTCTTGGGATTTGGTGCTCTAAAGCAGCTGAACGCCCTCAGTTCCCACTGAAATTCCCAAAACAAAGGATACTCAGAATCTGCCATGGCAGAGCTCTGAGTGTGCTCTGGGCATGCTCCCCCTGTAGCACACACCCCACACCCCCCTTAATGACTAGCTCTAAGGAAGGGTTTTGATTATTGTTCATGAGCTAAAAAGGAAATCTGTATTAGAATGTATATCAAGGCAGAAATGTCCCTAAGACAAGCAAATAATCCTGTTTCAGGGCTTAGCAAGGGACACGTCGTAATTGCGGTGTGACTTTAACATGTCTTTAATGATGGAAGGTAATAGTGAAGTACATACAAATAAATGTTAGTCTTTGGGCAGCTAATTAATGTAATGAATCAATTCTAAAAGTAGTAGAAAACAAAGGTTTTCAAATCCTTTAGAAGGAAAATGATCAATATTTTATTGCTGATTACAGCTGATCATATCTGATTACAAGTAGTTGTTCTATCTTATTTTCTTATTGGGGAAGTATGTTGGTGAAAATTTGTAATATGCTATTTACTTCAAAACCACTGGCTTCCTTAACAGAAAGTTCTAGTCATAAAGAAATTAAAAGGAATAAAAGTACAATTAATGAGTTCTGGGGCAGCCAGCAAATACTAAAAAATTAACTGGTAGCAGACAACCCTAGTATGTTGGCAAGTTGAAGGAATGGCATTTGATTTCTGCATTTACTCTAAATTGTTTGAAATTGTCAGATTTATTATGTTTGGGGATCTGGATTTTAATCTCAAGGAACTTCAGTCTGCTGCATTCCACTTTTGTACAGGGCCTAGGAGAATGTAGCATTGACCTGTGCTCACCAGCACAGCACAATTAGCTGTGCATTATCACAATGATTCTTATTAATAAGTAGAGGTCCTTGTTTTGCTCTAACCTAGTTGAATAATCTGGGAAGGTATAGGAAGTACATACCAGGTTACCCAGAGATCTACAATTTATTAAGAAACCTGGAAGTCTCACATAAATACAGTTTTAGAGATTCTTTTGAATCACTTATTTTGCTTGTTATTGGAATAATTGTCAAGTCAGAAGACATCACATTTCTACTGAAATAACAGCAAACAGTATACGCACAAATATCTTTTTCCAGGAGGCAGAAAACTGTCAAAAATGTTGGTGATTCCACAGACTCAGTAGCATCTTATCCATGTTTAAGTGTACTTGAACACAAAGTGACAAAATGTTATGTAGTATTTGACTACAGAAATAAATTGATTGCTTCTAACTTCTCACCTCTGAGATTTTTACAGTGCAAAAAATAAGTACCTGATAATGCAGAGAGGCAGAGTCACTGCAAAGATTTTATTAAATATAATCACTTCCATTACTCCATGACCAGACAGGATTAGCATTTATTTTTTAAGTTGACATGTCTTAGCTTTTTTTTTTTTTTCTCCATTTGCCACCTTATTTTGTTTTATTTTATTACCTCTTCCTTGGTAGAAAGGTAGTATCTGAGAAAAAACTCTGTTTACTGGCCATCTGACCTTGGTTAGTTACAGTTTCATTCTTATTTTTGCTACCAGCTGCTTGTGACACTGAATGCTTATCTGTATGACTCCATTTATCCATTTGCAAAAGTGATAAGAAATACCAACTATGTAACATTTGTGAAACTTCATCCTGTTTCTTAACATTCTCAAAAGTAGGTTAATAAGTGGAATTTCAAATACTCTTACTTGCTTTCCTGAATAGAAGTTCCTTCAAATGCTAGTATAATTTTTTTTAACTCATAACGATTTTTCTACTTCAGAGGGCATGCAGGTACGTTTTGGGAGAGTCCTAGATTATTATTTAATGATTTAAGTCTTTCCTCAACTTCTGTTTCACATTATATTTATTTGGCAAGGCTGCCTTTGCCTAGTGATCAGGAAATAAATGCCAGAGAGGAAAACATCATGAAGTTGCACTAATCATTTATGATTTGATCTGCTTTCCACAACTTTTATTTTGCAGGTAACAAACACACGTAGCTTTGTTCAATCTGTTCCCACTTTTCGGTGAGGAACTAGAGATGAGGCTTAGTGACCATTAATCTTGCACTATTGTATGTTGAGCTGACTTTGAAAGATGCTTTTAAACATGCATGGGTGATGTAGTTGAAATTTGAACTTCAATATATTATTTTTACTGCAACTTTCTTTAATTCTGTAGAGAACTCAGACTAATGAGTCGTGTAATAGATGACCAAGTACTTAAGCAGAATGTGAAATAACACAAGGTGGGGACATAAAATGAGATCTGTGACAAGCTGAAGACATTTATTACACAAGCAAATATTGAAAATGAAGAAGTAACTACGGACGATATTAATCACTGATTTCCAATCACTTGAGCTTTGCCAAGTAACAGATTTTAATTTTGGGGTGTGGAATTCTGTTGGTACGTTTGGGAATTTTTTGGTAAAAAGTATTTATGACACATCCAGTCACTATCTTTTAAACAATCTGGACTAGTATTTATAATAAGGCACTAAAGCATAGTGTTCTGGTTTTAACTAGATTAGTCATTGAGTATCGGAGCAGTGAGAAGCGCTAACGTTAATTAGAAAACCTGGGAGTTGTTCTACTTAGCACTGCAAAGCCAATGCCTGGATCAAAGACATTAAACATTTACCTACCCTGACCTTCTAAAATAAGTGGGCTTTAGACATGTAAGTAGATTTGACTTTCCAAGCTTAATTGACGGAGGCAGTGAGAGACTGAGACAATCGAGTTACCACATTTTTGCTGAGCTAGTGTCTCCCAGTCAGGTATACCAAGAAAAGTGTCTTAGATTAACATCTGATTTCAATTACCTTGTATTTGTGATCACCTCAGAGCACTCACACAGGACAGCTGTGGTGGAAACGTGAAGTAACTTCTGTGAAAACACTAAGTCCCTCCAATGGTTTAACCCTAAGCATTGGAAGTGATTTACAAGGTTTGGAAGCCCAGGTACTAAATCCCAATATGTAAACATCCAAGGTCTTGCAGTGTCTGCTTTTTCACTCCTGGGTCGAGACTGGAGTCTGGAACTAGAAGATAGATGCACATGCTGTCTGTGCAAGCTGTGTACACAGGTAGTGCACCTCAAGAAATTAAAAGCTGCGTGCTGAGTACACAGTAGAGGAATTCATTGCAGTGACCTCACTACAAATGCAGTGACCTCAAAGTAAACTCTAGGGAAATGTAGAAGGTTGGAGTAAATTCTAAATCCCATGCATAAAAATACCTTATACAAAGCTGTAGCAAAGAACCTTTTTCACTCAGACTCATAGCCATGAACGAGCAACAAAAATGAGAGCTTAAATTAAAAATTGGTTCTGCAGTGTAGTTTTATTCATTTTGGTGGAAATTACTTTACTAAGGAAATACTACTAAAAGAAATCGTGGTTTTGAAAATGTGTTCAACCCCGGTAGCTTGCATCCTGAAATAATCAGTCTTGTTACTCACCATCTGCAGGAATACTTTGTAAAGTAAATAAAGCTGTAAGAACAACTGTTCAGATTGAACTTTTACATCTGTCAATTGACAGTAGCCCATTTAGTGCCTGCTTCTCCTCAGTTTATAGACTCCTATTACCTGAAGTAGGGTGCTGACTAAATTCTTAGTATAGTGTTTTGTGAAAACAAGACCACCTTGTCATTGGAAGCAATTGATACTATTTATTCAGGAATCCTTGGTATTCTGTAAATTCCTATGACATTTTCAATGCTTCCATCCAATTCAAAACGGAAAACAGAACAGATTGATGTTTCTTTAGCAATATATAAAGTAGGAAGTAGACAAATCAAGGTGATTTTCAGCCTCAAATCATTGTTGTGTGTATCAGAACCAGCAAAAAAATCACCTCGTGCCATTTTTGATTCATCAAAATTTATTCTTTACTTTTCTCTTCAGTAGTCTTAGCTATGACTTCATAAGTCTAGAAATCTTGTAGAACATTTAAGTTAAACTTTTTTGATAGCAAGTTTTCCTAAATTTCATCCAACCTTCATCTGGATGCATGTTATCCACTTTTCTGCTAACCACTGTCAGCACTAAATATGACCCCACTCTCAGGCTGGAAGCAGGACATTTCCATTCAAGTAGTTAAAAATGCTGTTTGCTCCAACTCCATGCATCTGAAGAGAATGCTCAAGTGCAAGTCCTAAAGTCACGTTTCAGCTGACAAAGAACTGCTGAATATTTTGCTGCTAGTACTGAGACGGTAATGAAGTAAAGATGACAAAGATCACAAAGCAACAGACTGCAAATCACTTGAATCATATTTTGAGTGGTGTATTATGGTAACCTATAAATAACTAATTGCATAAAATTGCTTTAGTAGTTTCTAGATGGCAGCTTTAATTAAAAGCACTGGAGACATTTAGAAGTTTAGAAATGGATGGCATGTAATTTGCCCTTTTACCAACCATAAAATGATAATTAACCAATTTGATTCACTACTTCTTATTAAAAGTTTTATGAGAATCTGAAGTTCCTTCTACATTTTTTCTTCAGCAGAAGGTGGCATTCTCTTTTATCAGCCCTCACAGGTAGTTTTAGATGTTCTTGTACAAATTCTTCAGAAGTTTAATTAGAAGTTTTCAGTGTAAAATGCTCATGTGAGAAGTTTTTAGCTAGGCAAAAACGTAAACTAGCATTTCTGTAAGTGGGAAGTATATAGCTCTAGCTGCTGTTTATTGATGTGTTTGAAGAGGGTTTATTCCAAAAAAAGAGCGTCTCTTAAAATGCAAGTGTATGCTGTAGTGGAGAAAGCGGGGGAAGAATCTATCTCAGTGGGAAATTTCCTATATTTCTTTTAATCACTATTTTTAGCTCCACTAATGATGAAGTGCTAAAATTCCTAGACTGAAATATCATAGGTATAATAATCATATGCATTTTGAATTTATACCTATGAGAACTACATGCAAAAGTGGTCGTTTAACTTTCAAAGTGCTGTTTGTATTGTAATCATGTATGTACGCACACTAAGGCAGATCTGTCAAGGGAAATAACCCTTTAGCCAAAATCACTCCTGAGAGCATATAAAAGGAGAGGTTATAGCTAGCCTTCTGTATTTATCGTGGTGGCTCTCAGCCCATCTCCTAAGTTTTCTTTTGTGCAGAAAACATCTATAAAGTGCAAAACTTATTCTGCAGTCTTTCTATTGATGATGCTTAGTAGCCATGTCTAATTGCACTAGCAGCAGCTCATATTTAATGTTAATTAACAGAATTTAAATGGTACTGATTAAAAGATCTCTAAGTGGTATAAATATTGTTCCAAAATGTCAGCACACAAATCTGCTGGAGATAGATGTTCATAAGAGCTACTGCTTTACATTCAGGTATAAAATGTAGTCCTATATAAGAGAGTCCCAGGGATTGAACATGACTAAAAACAGCCCTTCAGTACAAGCACATTACTTGGAAAAAACGGGTTGTGCTCAGCCCTGAGTCAAAGGACAAGACTAAATCCTTACACAAGGTTATTTTGTACTTACTCAGACATCAGTGTTTAATGAGGAATCTTATATCCAAGCAAGGTAAGTCTGTCGTGTGCAATACATCACGTTTGTGCCCAAAGACAGTATCAGTTGGGCATGCAGTTTAGTGCTGTGGCTCCTTAAAAAAACAGAATCAGACGGAGAGCCTAATGCAAACTACATCTCATTTTCTTGTGCAAAGGAAAGACACATAAAAAACCAGACATTTTTTGCTCACTCATGGAGTGAGCAGTGTTCCTATTTGCACTCAGCATGTGCATGTTTCCTCTTATCTGTGATTAAAGCACAGTTGAAGTGCTGCGTGTGATTTGATTCTGCACTACACTGTACGTCAGAAAAGGATTAAAATTAAGCTCTTGGAATACAGATTACAGGAAGCATCATGCAAGATGTGACAGGATCATTAATGAATCCAACTTGAATAATGAATAAATTGGGACAGTTTAGCCACAAATCTGTGTTTTGTTTTGCAGTGGATGCCTTATATAAGGTATTTGTCAACAAGACGTAAATGCACAAGTAATTTCTTCAAAAGGGCAAAGTCGTGTTGTTTTAGTATACAGAGTAAGCATTGGAAGCAGTAGTTTGTTGTTGAACATATATACACTGGTGCTTGAAGAAACTGGCTTCTTGGGAAGTACAGGAATTTATTATCTAGTACAGATACCGAAGACTTACAACATCTCACTGGCATATGTATTTGCTTTGCAGATAGATTGGCTTTCTGCAAGGGCTGGAAAGCAAAATATACACTTATTGACATTAAAGGCTCTTTGGTTTTCCTATATAGTCAGTGTTTGAAATCCATTCAGCAACACAGCTGAGTAGCTTTATTTCATTGCAGCATAATTTTTGATTTTTATATAATGGATGGTTTGCAGCCAACACAGCCATCTGTTCACAGGAAAATTGCATAAAACAGAAGATGCATTTGCCCTAGTAATGGATCCTGGCCTTGTATTGTCTGTGGCATGGATCTGATCCATGCTGTGCTATTCAGGTGAGAAGCGTAGCTCCTTGCTTACGATGCACTGCCACTCCTCTGCAAAGGCAGACTGAGACACAGCACATGTGCTATGGTTCCCATTGATATCAGGTATCTCATTTGAGCCTGTGAACCACATTGGAAAGCAAATCAAATGTAATGTTGCTCCACAGTGCAGTATTAACAAGGTTAAAACCGTCCCCAGTAAACACATACAACCCGTAACAGGTAGCGGTCCTCATTCCTCATACTTTCTCTGCCACAGCAGTCCAGCATGGCTTTTTCTTCTTAAAAGGAGTCTTGAAGAGACCCTCAAGAAAGTAGTAGGAGCTTAGGACTAAAGAGACTTCTGTGTCCAATTGTCATGCATCCCTGAGGAAAGAAAACCTAGAACAATTTCCTAGCAGCTTTTCCATTTACTAATAATCCTTTAGCATGCTTTAGCTTTTACAGCATAAAGCTGATGGGAGCAGGGCAGAGCCCAGGCAGGAGGGCAGGAACCTCTGAGCATCCCAGTGAGAGCTGCAGGAGGTGCTTCAGAGCCCAACTCCACCTGCTCCATGGCCCCAGACTGTGGCAGCAGAGTCAATGCAGTCTTGCTTCCTATATGCACGCTTTACTTCAGCTCACCTTCAAGCCTTCTGCCACATAGATTTATAACTGGACTTCTCAGAAGCAGACAACAACCATAAGCTTGCCAGTCACTGTGTAGTTCCAAAAATATTGTTACTCTCCAAAGAGTGAAGTTGCTCTGGGGGAGTAAGTAGCAAGGAGGCACTATCTGTGAGCTCAGACTGACAGGGAACCAGACCTTAATATAGCTGTGCTTCCTTTTGCCTTTTTATAACCCCCCAGATTTCCCCACAGCTGCTCCACCTAACCCCCAGGTGACATCTGTCCTAAAGAACAGGACACCTCAGCGATCACCTGTTTCGCGTAATGAAGCAGTCTATCCTGTGGCATTTCAGCAGTCTGCAGGCATGTTTTGTCCTGGATGGAGAAGGTGAAGGGATGGCAGTTTCTAGTGGCAGCTCACAGCCACATGAATACACTTGACTGGCAATTTAAAGCTTCTGCCAATGTGCTGACAGATATCCTGAAAGCCAGACATAGAGGGACCACTGATCACTGAAGTTTACTGCTGTGGCCTTTGGAGGTTTTTTGTGATGATACTCTCAGAGCTGTGCAAGGTGCCTAAATGTTACCTGCAGTGAAGAGGTTCCTCTGGGCTGTGGGAATATGATGGCAAGGTGCACCCAAGAGCTTGTCCCCCTGAAAGGCTTTCGCAGCCTTGCTCTAGTGTCTCCCTCTCAGCCAGAGTAAGGGATGGGAATCCTCTGGTGGAGGAGGTCGGCCTGCTCTGGCAAAGGGACTGCCAAGCCTTCGCTAATCTGGTTGCTGTAGAAATGTGATGTGGATCTTATTGCTGCTTTCTGTTAGAAAAGAAGTGGTCATGTTCAGTTTGGTTTGGGTCCCTGCTACTGGGTTACAGTCAGCATTGTAAGAGAAAGCGTCTTGCACTCAAACATGTGTGTAACTTAAACTCAGTTGCCAGGCATTTCCAAATGCCAGGAACAGATTTACTTAGGGCCCTGGGGAGACTGTGTGAGAGTTGCATGTTTCCCATCAGAGCTGCCTGGTCCTGCCCCCAAGACTGCTTACTCTGCCTTGCCCCCGGCTGCAAGTGTTCCTAGATATTTAAAGAAATTAAATTAAGTATATGGAAATGGGGCTGGGAGGTGAGAGAATTCAGTTGGGGCTTTTTTTCTTTTTTTAATGGTGTGTGGAATTGCTGTGTGAGATCCTAAACTGGCATGTAGACAAGTGTTTTGTAAACTCAGAGTGCATGCAGCCTTCGGTTATGCTGAATGCAGGGGACAAAAATCAAGAATCATATAAGCCACTGTCCAAACCATCTGTTCAAGTCCTGTGCCTTTCATTTCTGTGTAGCACAACATAAATTCATTATTAAAATAGCTTGGCTGTGCACAGCAGCTGCTATAACTGCAAAGTTATGCAACTTTAAATGGGAAACTATGAAATACTTTAAAGCAAGAAATTGAGCAGGTTCAGTAGAAAGGATTTCACAAATCTAACATGAATAAAGTACTTTTTGAGCTGGAATGAAAATGAAGAAAAATCAACTGTAAGCTAATGTTTTAGAAAAGCTTGTCTTCTCCCACTTTGTAATGGACATGAAGTAAAGGTTGAAGACCTTAATTCTATATATGTGGAATTATACTGCAAGCAAAGCCTCTCTTTTTTGTTCTGTTTTGTACTGTTTCTTCTTCATATTTTTCTGCTTCCTCTGTAAGTCAAAAACAGTTTGATATGTGGGTATGAGCTTTCCATGTACAAGTTGTACAAGCCTCAAATAAACAATGAGTAGACAAAAATTACATTTATACTTTTTTTAATCAACAGATTTTCAGAGTTTTAAGAGGAGAGGAAACATTTTCATCTCCTACTTTTTAATCTAGATAATGCCAGTCCTAACACTCTTTTTTACCCTTTCCCCTCATCCAGGTATCACTGTAGATAAGCATGGATTTATTTACTTCGTTGATGGTACCATGATTCGGAAAATTGATGAGAATGGTGTGATCACAACAATAATAGGTTCGAATGGCCTCACATCAACCCAGCCATTGAGCTGCGATTCTGGAATGGACATCACTCAGGTAGACGCCTGGTTTTCATGTGTTGTCACTTTTCTACACATTGTGGAGACAGATAACCTAGTTTCTTGTGTAAGGATTTTATATTAGAATATGCTGGATGAATCAGATAATTCTGAGCCGCACAAAATGCAGCAGAAATTCCCTTCATGTTATTATTTTAAGGTGTGCCATACAAATGCAAAATCTTGACCTTTCTTTGAAAGATGGCATATGAATGTGTAGAGGAGTTTATATAAAGAGTACAAACTGCTTTAGAAAATTGCCTGCTACGCTGAGATATATCTTCTAAGAGCTTGTCAGAAGTTTAGAGTGCTATCCTTTAGTCCAGCATTCAGCCTGATTTTATTGAACTATTAAATGTGAAAAATGCGTGTTACAGTAAATAATTACCCAACAGTGGTATTGTAATGCAGCCACTGCATTTCAATACATTTCTCAAAGTGCCTTTCAGTTCCTATTTCAAAAGCAGTGTAAAAGAAATTGGACTAAAAGACACTTATCACACCTCTAGTTAATTCTAAAAAAGATACATAAACATGGGGAAACGTAAATGGTACTCTCGACTCGTCAGTAAGCCACACTTACAACCAGCACAAGAAAGGGATTTGCCTTTGCCAATATATACTTGAATTAATCAGCTTCAAAATGAGAGGAAAGCTATATTTGAAAAAATCCTGAGGCATTCAAGTGACGTACTAAAGTTTTGTTATGGCCTCTGTAAGCTAATATCCAGGATTCGGTTAATTTTGCATGTAATTTTCTCCCTGCCTTTTTCTTAGTCTTTCACAATTGGAAAATCACAGTTAAAATAAACTTTGTAATAGCGGTAAGGGCTTGTTCCTTGTTTCTAAGTGGAGTAATAGCAGGTGACTATGATCTTGTATTCACATACATGAAGAATCTGGGGTCAATACCTTGGGTAGTTCTTACTGGATTTCACTGGGACAAACTATGGAATCTAATGCTGCTGTCACAGAAGCACTTGAGCATTTTATTATTAGAGTCAAAATACAAATATGTGTCCTTGTTCCATTTCACCTGTCACTGCACCCTATGTGTTTGAAAATGCAGGCAGAGGAGCCTCAGCTTTCCTGTTCCCACTCCTGGGAGAGACAGGCGTTTGTGTACTCTCTGGTCCCATAGACACTTAATTATCCATGTAAAGCAAATAGGGCCCATTGGCTTAGTTGTGCTAAGTCAAAGTTTAAACTAGCCTAGTAACCATCTTGATCATATGGCTTCTGGGCACCTTGGCTTCTGCTCTGGCACCAATTCTTGCAGGAGAGCCAGTCCCGCAGATGAACCCGCCACAGCAAGCAGTGCTCCTCACCTGGAGGCACAGACTCACCACTCCATTGCTATGTACCAGCTGGCAGGAGCAATGCTTCATGGAACTTAAGGCTCCCTGAAGCACGTTTACTTGCTTCTCGGGTACATGTAACAACTGCCTGGGGCATCAATAACCAGATCAGACATCTCTGAGGTGCAAGGAATGGTGCCAAGTGCAACGTCTGCTCCCTGCCATTCCTTATGATCTGCACCTCAGGCTGTACAGATAATTGCTTTACTGGCCATTTCGTATGTGGCTGTGTATATGTATTGACATTTTTGCAAAGACCTTTTAGCAAATAAGTTGCAGCAGAGGGTCTGGCAAATCATAGAATCATAGAATCACCAGGTTGGAAGAGACCCACTAGATCATCGAGTCCAACCATTCCTATCAAACACTAAACCATGTCCCTC